>PISW01009603.1:0-58928 GCA_004023785.1 Mungos mungo | reverse complement strand
TGTATCAAAAATAAATAAAAAACATTAAAAAAAATTCAAAATAGATGATGGATGCTTAAGTTTGCTGATTGAATAATTAACATCTTAATTATTTCTACTATGTTCCCCCCCCTTCTATAATACAAGATTAGGTGAATATGAAGCCTTAATATACAGTTTATAATGAACTCTGATCCCTGGATACTAACTACATGCGTTCTTACATATTTTGCCCACTGCATCTACTTTTGATGACTTCATATAATTAGGATGATGTTTTTACAGGAAACAGTGACATTTAAGGATGTGGCTGTGGACCTCACCCAGGAGGAATGGCAGCAGCTGAAACCTGCTCAGAGGAACTTGTACCGGGATGTGATGCTAGAGAACTACAGCAACCTAGTCACAGTGGGTAAGGGTAGCTTTGCAACTTTACATGGGATTTTTTTCCAATTTTGGAATGTATGAAGATATTAACTTGCCAGGTGAATTTAGTCTTCCTTTTCTTCACATGATTGGATGTACTCATCTGCAGGAGAAGGCCTAATTACTTTGTCTCACTGTGGAAATTCCTTTCTCCTCATCCTTCATAGGCCTTCAAGCCCCTAGGACTCAGGTCAAGGTGTGAGTAGTTGTCTCCAGCATTAACATGCAAGTCCTTTGCTATTTCCCATAATAGGTTATCAAGTCACCAAACCAGATGTGATCTTCAGGTTGGAACAAGAAGAGGAGCCATGGGTGGTAGAGGAAGAAATGCTTGGGAGGCACTGTTCAGGTGAATAAGTAGAAAGGCATCTCTGAATGAGAAAGCCACATAACAGTTGTTCATGGGGTTGATACCTTTTCACATTTTCCAAGACTTTCTTTCTTTTTTTTTTAATTAATTAATTTATTTATTCTGGGGGTAGGGGGCACGGTGAGAGAATTCCAAGCAGTCTCCACAGTGACAGCACATAGCCTGATGCAGGGCTCAAACTCACAAACCATAAGATCGTGACCTGAGCTGAAGTCATACATTTAACCGACTGAGCCACCCAGGTGCCCTTCTTTGGCTAATTTTATACATTTCCTGTCCAGATGTTGAAATAGCATTTCTCTAGAAACGCCTGCTTCCTTTAGTGGGAAATGATTTGGAGACCACAATCTGGGCACAATGGTTGCTCATTAGTACTGGGTTATCCTTGCTTCCAGAGCTTTTAAGAGGACAAAGCCAGGAAAAATACACTTTTTAAGACAGAAAAAAAGTTTATGTTTATACTGATACATCCAATTCAAATTAAGGTGTGTAGGGTAGTTACTTACCTTTTTTGTTTTGTTTTTGTATCTTTTATACTGAAAATCTTGGCTCCTTATTGCATTAAAATATTTATTTGCTTAATCCACATATATTTCAACCTTGGCACTGCTGACATTTTTTACCAGATAATATTTTGCTGTGGGGGATGATCCTGTGCATTGTAGGATATTTATGTAGGTGTAGAATGTTTAACACCCTCCATGGCCTCTACTTATTAGGTGCAAGGAGCATCTATCCCCTTTCTCACCACTCCCCCAAGTCGTGACAGCCAAAAATGTCACAGACCTTCCTGATGTTGTCAAATGTCTCTTGAGGCCTGAAACTGATCTAATATGTATATTAGATATTAATGTTAGATATTATGTCTTATTATATTATATATATTACATACATAAGATATATATTATATAAAATATACTGACAACTTAATATTATTACTAATAATTATATATAATGATGAAATATATATAATACACTATTGTTAATTATAAATTAACAATAATACCATTATTACTAATAATGAAAAGATTGCTGAATGTAGTTTAAGACTTCTTTGGTTGTATTTTTTTCTCCCTTATGATATAGTCACACTGCTGTGTTTAAAAAGTCACTTGGGGGCGCCTGGGTGGCTCAGTCGGTTGAGCCTCCGACTTCAGCTCAGGTCAGATCTCACATTCGTGGGTTCGAGTCCCATGTCGGGCTCTGTGCTGACAGCTAGCTCAGAGCCTGGAGCCTGCTTCCGGTTCTGTGTCTCCCTCTCTCTCTGACCCTCCCCCTCTCATGCTCTGTCTCTCTCTGTATCAAAAATAAATAAAACATTAAAAAATTAAAAAAAAAAAAAATAAATAAATAAATAAAAAGTCACTTGGAAGGGATTATGGCCCTAACTTGATATGTAGGTTTACTTGTTTCCATTTGTTTTCAATTTTTAAGAGTTATTTTGTTTTTCCTCCTTTTTAGATTTCATTTTTTTAGTTATGTAAAATATTTACATGATTCCAGTGTCAAAGCTATAAAACAAGTCAGAGATCTCTTGCTTCCACTCAGGATATAAAAGTGAAAAGAAATCAATGTGCAGAACAGCATTTAGAATATGCTACTTTTTTTTAAAAAAGAGTGGGAGAGGCATGTGTGTTAGATATATGTACGTATATACACATATGTTGAGTATATGTAGATATTAAAAGAACATAGGAATCATCAACACTAATAAAAATGCTTACGTGTCAGGGAAGGGAGGAATCAGTGTTTCAGGCATAGGATGAAATCTAGTTTTCTCTTCATACGCTGCTGTTTGGTAATTTCCAATTATTATCAACTTGATAGTAATGAAAACGAGGTTTAGTACTCTTACACCACCACTACCACTTCCCCTTTCCTTTTTCTCTGGATATAGATATATCACAATTTTTGGCTAAATTGCTTTTCACTGCTTGCTTTGTACTTTTACGTGATATATTGTTACTATTGAGCCAAGAAACAACTATTAATTACATATCCTTATATAAATTATTGTCATTCCTAGAATTACTACTTGCCCAATTTTTCTCTCTGCTTTGTTTTCTATATATTTTTAATTTTAATGAGACTCTCAAGTCTTTGTTTAAATAGGGAATCCATCAGTGTCATTAGTTTTCCTTATTTTGATGCATGAAAGGATAAAAAGGAAATTCTAAAAATCTTTTAGTTAACAAATTTTTTATGCTTTTTGAGTAGGAGACTGTTGGATTAGAACCTAGGAGTTTTTGTGGAGTTCCAAATGCCAATTCTAGAAATTCAGTTCTGTGGGTCTTTTAATTTTAATCTTCTCATCTGCTATTTGGAGGTACATGCCAGCTTTCATGAGGGACAAAAACAGAAAAGGATTGGAGGGGCGCCTAGGTGGCTCAGTCAGTAAAGCATCTCATGGTTTGTGGGTTCAAGTCCTGTGTCAGGCTCTGTGCTGACAGCTTCAGATTCTGTTTCTCCCTCTCTCTCTGCCTCTTCCCTGCTTGTGCTCTCTCAAAAGTAAATAAACTTTATTACATACACACACATATATATATCACACATATATATGTATATATGTGTGTATGTATTATGTATTATGTATGTATATACACACAGGCATATATATTACATATAATTATATATGTGTTTATATATTATATATGTTTGATATATATTATATTTTTTTAAGAAAAAGGATTGGAGAAGGTATTATATATGTTTGATATATATTATATACATATATTTTTTTTAGTAAAAAGGACTGGAGATCTTATCATTCAATATATACAAGTTTACATTATTCCTAGTTTTTTAGTATGAGGCTTCCTTTGCATCTGCTTTATTTGTTCCTAAGTCTAGAGCCTGTATAATTCATTTTTTCTAGAAAATAAGCCTTCCTTTTCCTGATCAAGTGGTGGATACATGACAACTTCCTGTGTGGGTTGGGTAGGAGGTGGGGGGATATTGGTCATGATTCAGTTACAGAGAAAAGAGCTCATTAGTAGAAAGAGCTCATTAGTAGCTAATTTAAGAAGGAAGGAATTTATATAAAGGTATTAAATGTCCTAGAGAACCTTTAAGAAGACTAATGAACTAACTATAGCCAAAGCTTTTTATTTTTATTATTTAAAACATTTTTTTAATGTTTTTATTATTTTTGAGAGACAGAGCACAAGCTGGGGAGGAGCAGAGAGAGAGGGAGACACAGAATCCAAAGCAGGCTCCAGGCTCTGGGCTGTCAGCGCAGAGCCCATCACGGCTTGAACTCAGGAACAGTGAGGTTATGACCTGAGCCAAAGTTGGATGCTTAACCTACGGAGCCACCCAGGCGCCCCAGGATAAGCTTTTATGAATGAGTCTCAAAGTCTTATCAGAAGAACAACTGCTAAGTGAGTTCCTTTCCCTACTTTGATCAAGAAATTGCTTCTGATGGGGCACCTGGGTGGCTCATTCAGTGGAGCATCTGACTGTTGATCTCAGGGTTGTGAGTTTGAGCCTCATATTAGGAGTAAAGCTTACTTAAAAAAAAAAAAAAGGAATTGCTTCTGATTGAAACAGAAAAACGCCTTGACAGCTATGAGCTTCAGAACCCTACCACTTCTGTTGTAATAGCATAGGTAAAATGCCCACTTTCTTTACTCTTTTATTTCTGAATTAAAATGTTGTATGATTAATCTAAATCACATCCAGAACCCTGTATGCAAGTGTGTCTAGGAAATGTAGCTTTAGTTCACCCTTTGCAGATGTAGAAACATAGTATGAGGTTGGAAAAATGTTTCTTAAGTAAATCCATAATACTTGCCTCAGGGAATGTAACTGCTCCTGAAGATTTTAAGACAGTCCGCCTCATACATCTTATCTCTGCCTTCTGATTACCTGACTCCTTTAATTTGTTAGCTTTTCCAGTGCTTTGTGGCCAAATGTTATGTGACTTTTACAGCTTTGTAGTGCTTTAACTTTTTAGCCCTGCTGTTAGTTATCAGTTCCCTATATGCCTTTCCTCTCCATTCTTTTGTTGAAATCTCTTATTTACCCTTCTTTATATTCATATTTTTTTTCTTGTGCGTTTGACCTTTAATTCTTTTACTGCCATTTTAATGGCTTTTGAGGAAGAAGGAGAAATAAACATATACATTCAATCCACTGTATTTAACCACAAGTGTTACTTCTTTCCTCTATCCAGTCATTTATATATTCACCCTTTCATCTTAATTATTTTGTTCATATTACTGATTTCTGCATTATATAAGCACTCTTTTAAAATCAATCAAAGCAACTTAGACTTATCAATGTCAGTTTTCTCTAATATTTAATATTTCTCTATATTTTCTATGGGAGTTAACCTCTTAAAACTTAGAAACTAGAGACATTTGCACTTTGGATTTCTTTTATATTGGCAGAGACTAAAGTCAATATCAAAGACCAACTCTGTAGTAGAAAATTTCTGAAATGTTATTAATAGCATAGAGCAGAAAAATTCAAAAGTAATATTTTTGGTCCTCCATTTTAGAAGTTTGGGAAGTTGATGAGCAACAGATCAAGAAGCAACAAGAAGCACTTCTGAGGAAAGTCACATCCATCTCCAAGAAAACTCTGGTTAAGGAAAATGTGATTGAATGTAAAAAAGTTACAAGAATATTTCCTTTGAATTCAAATATTATTACTTCAAGACAAAACTTCTATGAATGTGACTTACTTGACAAAAGTTTGGAACATAATTTAGACTTACTTAGTTATGATAAGGACTGTATAAGAGAGGAAAATTATGAATATAATAAATATGGGAAGCCATTTTACCATTGCTCGTCCAATGTTCTAATCCCCTTTAAGTGTAATCAGTGTGGACAAGACTTCAGTCACAAATTTGACCTCATCAGACATGAAAGAATTCATGCTGGAGAGAAACCCTATGAGTGTAAGGAATGTGGAAAAACTTTCAGCAGGAAGGAGAATCTTATTACTCATCAAAAGATTCATACTGGGGAGAAACCATATAAATGTAATGAATGTGGAAAAGCTTTCATTCAGATGTCAAACCTTATTAGACACCAGCGAATTCATACAGGGGAGAAACCTTATGCATGTAAGGATTGTTGGAAAGCCTTCAGTCAGAAATCAAATCTCATTGAACATGAGAGAATTCATACTGGAGAAAAACCCTATGAATGTAAAGAATGTGGAAAATCCTTCAGCCAGAAGCAAAATCTTATTGAGCACGAGAAAATCCACACTGGGGAGAAACCTTATGCATGTAATGAATGTGGTAGAGCCTTTTCTCGAATGTCATCTGTTACTCTACACATGAGAAGTCACACTGGTGAGAAGCCCTATAAATGTAATAAATGTGGGAAAGCCTTCTCTCAATGCTCAGTGTTTATTATACACATGAGAAGTCATACTGGTGAGAAGCCCTATGTATGTAGTGAATGTGGGAAAGCGTTCTCTCAAAGTTCATCCCTTACTGTACATATGAGAAATCACACAGCTGAGAAACCTTATGAATGTAACGAGTGTGGAAAAGCCTTCAGCAGGAAAGAAAATCTCATTACACATCAGAAGATTCACACTGGAGAGAAACCATATGAATGTAATGAATGTGGGAAAGCTTTTATTCAGATGTCAAACCTCATTAGACACCAGAGAATTCATACTGGTGAGAAACCTTATGCATGTACAGTATGTGGGAAAGCCTTTAGTCAGAAATCAAATCTCACTGAACATGAGAAAATCCATACTGGAGAAAAACCCTATCATTGTAATCAATGTGGAAAAGCTTTCAGTCAGAGACAAAACCTCCTTGAGCATGAAAAAATTCATACTGGAGAGAAACCATTTAAATGTACTGAATGTGGGAAAGCCTTCTCTCGAATCTCATCCCTTACTCTTCATGTGAGAAGTCACACAGGAGAGAAGCCTTATGAATGTAGTAAATGTGGAAAAGCCTTCTCTCAGTGCTCATTGCTCATTATACACATGAGAAGCCACACTGGTGAGAAGCCCTTTGAATGTAATGAATGTGGGAAAGCCTTCTCTCAAAGAGCATCTCTTTCTATACATAAGAGAGGTCACGCAGGAGAGAAACACCGAGTGTACTAAATGAGGGAAGGTATTTTCTTAAACTCAACACATGCTTTACTTAACTTCTGAAATACATTGGTGTAAACTCAAAATAACAAGATCTTTGTGGAAAAATTATAAAGCTTTACTGAAGGGTATAAGACCCCAATAAATGAAGAGAAACACCATGTATAGAGATGGAAAAACTCAATATCATAAAACTTTCAGTTCTCCCAAAGCCAGTCTATAGACCTAATATAGTTCCAAACATCTAACACGAATTTCTAGGATCTTTACAGAATGATACTAAAATTCATGTGAAATGGAAGTCCCCGGATTGCTGAGACAATTTTAAAAGAGAACATCAAGGGCTTATCTTCTACCATATATTACACAAAAGTTATGGTTATTAAATAGTGTGTAGTATTAGAACATGAAACAGATTTTACAGAGCAGAATGCCTAGAAATCATCAATATATGCAAACCTGGTGTATATTATACATGACATCATGAATCAGTAGAGAAATGACAGCCAATAAAATTTGTTGGAGTATTTGGTTCTCCATATTGGGGAAGATAAAACTACATGCAACCTTACAATATATGAAGAAACAGAATTCCAAAGGATTTGAACACAGGAACGTGAAAAGCCAAACTGAAATTCTTGGAAGGAAATACAGAATGTTGTCTATGACTCTGAGGCAGGGAAGCATTTTTCAGAAGACAAAAGGACCCTGCGGTTCCATTTCTATATATTCATCCTAAAGAAACTCACAGATATGCATTAAAAAAATATATGAATTGAAAACATGCTAAATTATGGTTGGGGTAATGGATAATTGTGATATAGTCAAATAATGGAATAGTATACAGCAGTTAAAAGCAATAGACTAGGTCTGTATTTTGTAACATGGGTAATTATTTAAAACAGTGTTCAGTGAAAAAGGGTCAGGATCCTCAAATGAAACATATTGTATAATGACATTCATGTAAATTAGAATTAAATCATAAAGAACAGAACTATGTTATTATTGAAATATGTATGTATTTAAAATGGACTACAAGGTTACATAGCAAATTATTCTTAGTGTTTTCTCTGACAGGAGATTAGGATTGAGGGTGTTGATCAAAGGGGACTTTTAGCTTTATTTGTAATTTTTATGCCTTAAAAAGAAGGTTGATAGCATATAAAACAAAATTAATGATTCATAGTAGAAATATGAATGTCTTGTCTTAATGGTCCCTTTGTAATTATTTCTCAGACTTTATGGGCTAGGGGAAGCCTATGCCCATAGAAAAACTGTTATAATGGGTCCATACGCCCTATCAGACACTGAGCTATTTTACCAAAAACATGTTCAGAAAATTAGTAATTGGAAGTGATAATCCTATTTACTGTATAATATGGAATTAGCATACTTTACCAAGCTTATGATTTTTTTACATTTTAACGTTTCTAAAATTGTGATTCATCTTTTTACCAATTATGTCTTAGATTTAACTAAATATGTAATTATTAAAATTTTGAAAACCAGATGGGAGTGTGATAAATCAAGTATGGTTTTATTTACCATTTGAGGGCATTATGGTCTACTAATGATCCCTTCTCTCTCAGTGTATCTGCATTATTTGGCAACAGGTTTATTGGATTCATCGCTAATTAATTAGCAATATATTTAGAGTCATTATGGAGAAAATAACATTTTTATGAGAATTGACTCTGTGACATCAGTTTTCTTGCCCTATAGGTTTCCATAAAACCAGGACAAACATTAATATCATTGTTAATCATTACAACATTTTGAAATGAGAAAGCCTTTTATTTTCTTGAGATAGCCATAAGCAATTGTGTAATATTGCTTCACTCTTAACCTACAGGTTATTTTATTCCTTTCAAAACCCTTGACCTATATGGCCTATCTCATTTTGGTTGGAAGTGGTAGTGGTCTCAGACCCTGAGCAACAGAAACAGAGTTCCTATAAAAGGATCTCCTTCTCTATAACAATATATGAACCACCCCTTAAGGTAATGTTTTATTATGCCATCTCTACAATATTATACAGAAAACCATTAGTGCCTTTTTAAAAAAGAGATTAGAATGGGAGCTATTGATCAAAAGGGAACTTTAGCATTGAATGTTTGAATGTTAACTATGTTTGAAGATTATTTCACAAAACAAAATATCAAACTAAAGTTATGATATACAAGCATGACTATCGCTTTTGATTTTATTACCTATTTTTAAAGATTGTCAGTGACTTACATTTATAAATTGCAGGGACTGATTTTCATGAAGACAACAATTTACCAAAACTTAAGTATCTAAATGAGTATTGTCATCTCATAGTCTCTTCTTTATTATTATTATTTTTTTTAGTGTTTGTTTATTTTTGAGAGAGAGACAGTGTGTGAGCAGGGGAGGGGCAGAGAGAGAGGGCGACACAGAATCTGAAGTAGGCTTCAGGCTCTGAGCCATCAGCACAGAGTCTGATGTGGGGCTTGAACCCACAAACCATGAGATCAGAACCTGAGCCAAAGTTGGGCACTTAACCGACTGAGCCATCCAGACTCCCCCATAGCCTCTTCTTTAATAGGTTTTATGCTAAGTTCAATTTTGTCAGCATACCTAATTTTTGAGACTTGCTTTTTTAAAAACAGTTTTCAAAGCTCTTGTGTTATCTACATAACAAAACCTGTATTTGATGAGGATGTGCAGAAATTGGAACCCTTGTGCATTTTTGGTAGTGAGGTAAAGCTACTGAGGAAAATAGCTGAGCAACTGTTCCTCAAAAAATTAAACTTATACTTACCATATGATTCTGCATTTCTGTATCTAAGTAATATCCAGAGGAATTGAAAGCAGGGGTTCAAATTGATCCTTGTACACCAGTGTTCATAGTGGCATATTCAAAATAGCAGCCAAAAATGGAAACAATTCAAGTGTTCAGCAATGGGTGAATAGATAAACAAAATGTGGGATATACATAAAATGGAATAATATTCAACCATGCAAAAAAAAGACATTCTGATACATACTGTGATGTAACTGAGCCTTGGAAACATCCGATTCCACTTACATGAGGTAACCAGAATAGGCAACTTCACAGAGAAAGCAGAGCTTACCGTGGTGAGGGAAGAAGAAACGGAGAGTTACTGTTTAATGAGTACATTGGTTCTGTTTCAGATGATGAGAAAATTCTGGAAATAGTGATGGTGACTGTGCAACATTACGAATAGACTTAATGCCACTTAATTGTATACATAAAATTGTTAAAATGTTAACTTTTATGTTACTAATGCTTTCACACACATATGCATATGTATAGGTTTAAAAACACCCTGTTTTGTAATGCCAACACCCGAATTATTTTATTTTTAAAATATAATTTATTGTCAAATTGGCTTCCATACAACACCCAGTGCTCATCCCAACAAGTGCCCTCCTCATGCCCGTCACTCACTTTTCCCTCTCCTCCCCCCCCTCCAAGAATTATTTTAGAGTCATTCTCTATTGATAATTTTTTCTCTTGACTCTCGCCTTTCCTATATTTTTACTTATCGAGTAATTTTGATTGTATACTGAACCTTGTGAATGATATGTTGCAGAGATTATGAGTTTTGTTATAATTTTCTGGAGAATGTTGCCTTTTGTCCTAAAGATAGGTCCCATGGCTGGATTTAAAATCCAGGACTAGCTGAACTACCTGCTCCACGCTTTCCATCATCTAGCTGTTGATTTCTGTAGGCTCTGTGGAGTTTACATAAATTTGTGAGGTTCAGGAGCCAAGGATTTAGGCAGAATTTATATGTAGATGTGGAATCTCCTCTCTGAAGTTCCACCTTTCTGGAATTTAACTCTTTATTTTTAAACCACTTTAGCAGCCTCAGACTTCACCCGTCAACTTCTCAGGCCAATAAGACTGTGGTTTTCTACTTGAGGTTAGCTACCCCATGCCACAGAAGCCGGAAAGTTTCATTACATGATAATCTGTATAAAAATTAAATGTCTCACAGTATACTTTTTTTTTAATGTTAACTTCCCTGTTAACCTTTTTTTTTTTTGCCTGTTTTTAGTTGTTCCCCAATGCCTTCACATTGTGTGTGTGTGTGTGTAAAATATATGTAGTCCAGAATTATCTTTTTTGCAATCCATGAAACATTTTATTTTGAATTAATATTTATATATTTTTAATTTGATTTATTCTAAAGTGAGCTGACATACAGTGCAGTCTTAGCATTAGGAGTTGATTCCAGTGATTCATCACTTACATATAACACCCAGTGCACCTCTCAACGAATGCCCTCCTTAAAGCCCATCACCCGTTTTCCTCACCCTCCCACCTCTTACCCCATCAACCCTGTTTGTTCTCTGTATTTATGGTTTGCCTCCCTTAATTTTTTTATCCTATTTTTCCTACTCTTCCCCTATGATCATCTGTTAAGTTTCCCACATTCCACATATGAGTGAAATCATATGATATCTGTCTTTCTCTGACTTATTTCGCTTAGCATAATACCCTCCAGTTCTATCCACATTGTTGCAAATTACAAGATTTCATTCGTTTTCATCACCGAGTAATCTTCTAGTGTGTGTGTGTGTGTGTGTGTGTGTGTGTGTGTGTGTGTGTGTGTAACCTTAATTATTTTCTTAATCCACTCATCAGTTGATGGACATTTGGGCTCTTTCCGTATTTTGGCTATTGTTGATAGTGCTGCTTCAAATCATCACTCATATATCCTTTGGATAAATTCCTAGTAGCGCAATTGCTGGGTCATAGGGTAAATCTATTTTTACTTTTTAAAAAAAAATTGTTAACTTTATTTATTTAAGAGAGCATGAGTGGGGGAGGGACAGAGAGAAAGGGAGACACAGAATCTGAAGCAGGCTCCAGACTCTGAGCTGTCAGCACAGAACCTGATGTGGGTTTCGACCCCTTGAACCATGAAATCATGACTTGAGCCAAAGTCAGATGCTTAACTGACTGAGCCACCCAGGCATCCGGTTTTTAATTTTTTGAGGAACCTCCATATTGTTTTTCAAAGTGGCTTCACCAGTTTGCATTCCCACCAACAGTACAAAAGGGTTCCCCTTTCTCCACATTCTCACCAACATCTGTTTTTTGAGTTGTTAATTTTAGCCACTCTGACTTGTGTGAGTTGGTATCTCAATGTAGTTTTGATTTGTATTTCCGTGATGATGAGCAATGTTGAGCATCTTTTCACGTGTCTGTTTGCCATCTGGATGTCTTCTTTGGAAAAGTGTCTATTCATATATTCTGCCCATTTCTTCACTGGATTATTTGGTTTTTTTTGGGTGTTGAGTTTGATAAGTTCTTTATAGATTTTGGATACTAACCCTTCATCCAATATGTCATTTGCAAATATCTTCTCCCATTCTGTTCGGTTGCCTTTTGGTTTTATTGATTGTTTCTTTGCTGTGCAGAGCTTTTGATTTTTTAATTATTTTTTAATGCTTATTTTTTGTGTTTTTTAATTTTTTACTGTTTTTTATTTATTTTTGATATAGAGAGAGACAGAGCATGAGAGAGGGAGGGGCAAAGAGAGAAGGAGACACAGAACCAGAAGCAGGCTCCAGGCTCTGAGCTAGCTGTCAGCACAGAGCCTGACGTGGGGCTCAAACCCACGAACGTGAGATCTGACCTGAGCTGAAGTCGGAGGCTTAACCGACTGAGCCACCCAGGCTCCCCAATGCTTATTTTTTGGAGAGAGACAGAGTGTGAGTTGGGGAGAGGCAGAGAGAGGGAGACCCAGAATCTGAAGCAGGCTCCAGGCTCCAAGCTGTCAGCATAGACCCTGACCTGGTGCTTGAAGTCATGAACCGTGAGATCATGACCTGAGCTGAAGTTGGATGCTTAACTGTGCTGCCCAGGCACCGCTGAAGCTTTTGACCTTGAAGAGGTCCCAATAGTTCATTTTTGTTTTTATTTGCCCTGTCTTTGAGGCCATGTCAAGTAAGAAGTTGCTATGGCCAAGATCAAATAAGTTGGTGCCTGTTTTCTCCTGTAGGATTTTGATGGTTTCCTTTCTCACATATAGGTCTTTCATCCATTTTTAACTTATTTTTGTGTATGGTATAAAAAAGTGGTCAAGTTGCATTCTTCTGCATGTTCCTGTCCAGTTCTCCCAGCACCATTTGCTAAAGAGACCATCTTTTTTCCATTGGATACTCTTTCCTGTTTTGTCAAAGATTAGTTGTCCATATATTTGTGGGTCTATTTCTGGGTTCTATTCCATTGATCTTTCTATCTGTTTTTGTGCCAATACCATGCTCTTTTGATGATTATAGCTTTGTAATACAGGCTAAAGTCCAGGATTGTGATGCCTCCAGCTTTGGTTTTCTTTTTCAACGTTACTTTGGCTACTCAGGGTCTTTTGTGGTTCCATACAAATTTTAGGATTGTTTGTACTAGCTCTGTGAAGAATGCTGGTGCTATTTTTATTGGGATTGCATTGAATGTGTAGATTGCTTTGGGTAGTATCAACATTTTAACAATATTTGTTCTTCCAATACATGACCACGGAATGTTTTTCCATTTCTTCATGTCTTCTTCCATTTCTTTCATAAGCTTTCCATAGTTTCTATATCTTTTACCAGAGTTTATTACCTTTAATGGATTAATCTGAAATAAAAGTGGAACTAGAGGGGTGCCTGGGTGGCTCAGTCGGTTAAGCGTCTGGCTTCGGCTCAGGTCATGATCTCATAGTTCGTGGGTTTGAGCCCTGCATCAGGCTCTGTGCTGACAGCTAGCTCGGAGCCTGGAGCCTGCTTCAGATTCTGTGTCTCCCTCTCTCTCTGACCTTACCCTGCTTGTGCTGTCTCTCTCTGTCTCTCTCTCTCAAAAATAAAGTGGAACTAGAAGATGACATTTGAGCAAAGAACTGAAGGAGGTGAGGGAATAAGTGGAGAAATTTGGATAAAGAACACTTAACTATAGAAAACAGAAACTTCAAAGACCCTGCAATGAGAGCATGCCTGATGTATTCAAGTATTGATAAGGAGTAGGACACTATGGTCAGAATAAAGTAAGAAGAGGGTAAGTAGTAAGTGATGAGGTTCAGAAAGAGATTGAGAGCCAGATTTAGTAGTGCCTTAAAGATGAGTCTAGGAAGGAATTTATGTTTTGTTTCGTAATAAATGTAAAACTATTGGAAGGCTTTAAGCAAAGGATTAACACAATCTGACTTATGTTTTAAAAGAATTATCTTAAAAAAAAATAGTCTCATAGGACCTAATTATAATAGGGGAGCAAGTGTGAAATGAGAGATACAAATCAAGAGGCTTCAGTTAAAAGTTACTTGGATCTGCATGACAGTGCTTGATGTATTGAGAAGTAGTAAATTTCTTGAGATATTTTCAGGGTAGAGCTGTAAAGACTTGGCTGATTAGTTTAATGTGGCTCATTAGAAGAAGAGAAGGATCAAAGCTATTGCCAAGATTTTTGACCTGATCAACTGATGCAATGTCCATCTGTTGAGACAGAAAATCTGCAGGGCAAGCTGTTTTGGAGGTCCAGATGAACAAGGGGGTAAGCCTGGATTTCCAAACACAGAACCCTACTAGACAGATTTATGGACGTGGAATCCAGGACAGAAGTATGACTAGAGATAAACTTTCATGAGTTGTTAGAATATTAATTGTACTTAAAGTCAATGGACTGGATGAGAAGAGATCTAAGAACGGACCTCGGGGGAGGGGGGGGGAGTTCCAGCATTTAGAGACCAGAGAAATAAAGAAAGCAGTATAGGAGACAAGAAAGTGGAGCCAGGGAATTAGAAGAAAATCCAAAAAAGGGGAATATACAGGAGACAAAGTGAATAACGTGTCCTTTTTAAAGGAGAAAGTAATGAACTTTATCAAATTTTACTAGTTGGCCAAATAAAAAGAAGATGAGAAACTGACCATTGAGTTATTTAGCAGTGTTAAAATCATTGGTGACCTTCATGGGTAGTTTAAGTAAAGTGGCAGTGAGTAAAATTCTAAAAGTGAAGAAAGGAAATAGAGGTAAATTGACTATAGTGATGGGAGACTTTACAATCCTTCTAACTGATCAAGCAGACAAAGGTTATTAGGCTTATAGATAATTTGAATAGCACAGTTAACAAATTTTACGTATTGGGACGTATCTAGAACATGCATCATGCAACTTTCAAAATACACATTCTTTCCAAGCAAACGTGGAGCATTTGTGGAAGTTGGCCATGAAGTATCAATTTCACTTATGTAGAATTGAATTTGAGAAACAAAACAAAGGAAGAAAAAAAAACCCCAGACTCTTAAATACAGAGAACAAACTGGTGGTTGCCAAAGGGAAGGGCAGGGCAGGGGGGAGGTAAAATAAAGGGGATTACTAGTACAGTTATGGTAATGAGCACTGAGTGAGGTATCGGGACTGTTGAATCTTATTGCACACCTGAAACTAATGTAACACTGTATGTTAGACTTCAATTAATAAAAAGCATGTATCAAACAAATATCAGTAGATGATATCTTAAGCTGCACTCATCACATTGCAGTTAAATCAGACATGAGTTACAAAAAGCTTAGGACTGCTCACTGATGAGAAAACAGGAAAGTTATTAGAGACTACTGAGGTCATTCCAAAAGACATAGGAGTAATCTTTTTTTTTTAATATTTCTGAGAGAGAGAGAGAAGGGAGAGAGGGAGAGAGACAGAGTGTGTGGGGGGGAGGGGTTGAGAGAGAGGGAGACACAGAATCTGAAGCAGGTTCCAAACTCTGTCTGATTGTCAGCCCAGAGCCCAGTGCAGGGCTTGAACTCAGGAAACTGTGAGATCATGAGCTGATGTTGGACACTTAACCAACTTAGCAACCCTGGCTGCCCCAACTGTGACTTTAGCACAAGTCTTGATATCTAGTAATATAAATCCTTCAGCTTCACATTTCCTTAGTGATATAGATCCTTTGTGTTTCTGCACATATTTTGGAATTAGCCTGCCATTTTTCACAAAAATTATGCTGAAACTTTTATTGGGATTACACTGAATGTATAGATTAATTTGCATGAAAATTGACATTTTAAAACAACCTTAAAATCCATGAACATTGTATATCTAGGCCACCATTCATTCCAGTACAGATGGAGACAGCAAACAGGCCAGTGAGGGAAAAAGGAACAGTTGAGTCAGGAGCTGGAAAATTTATTTTTTTATTTGGCAAAAAGATGAGATCCAACCTTCAATAATACACAAAGATAAAGCCATATAGATGAAGAATTTTAATGTTAAAAATAAAACCTAAAACACTGGTAAATATATATATATATATATATATGTATACACACACACACACACACACATATATATATTTATATAATTGAATACCTTTTAGACACTGAGGTAAGAAAATATTTCTTGTATGAAACAAATTATTGATTAAAAATGAAAGAATTTATATATTTGACCATTATAAGTAAGTGTTCAGTCACCATCAATTGAAATGTTAAACCAAAAAAAATGTTATAAATTAGGAAAAGACGTTTGCCATACACATAACTGATAAATAATTGATATCAAGACTATATTTTTAATAAACATTTGTAAAATTAGTAAGAAAAGAAAGGGGCACCTGGGTGGTTCAGTTGGTTGAGCGTCTGACTCTTGATTTTGGCTCAGGTCATGATCTCACAGTTCAAGGGATCAAGCCCCTCAATGGACACCAATCCTATAGTACAGAGCCTACTTGAGATTTTTTTTGTCTCCCTCTCTCTCTGCCCTTCCCCCACCCATGTGCACTCTCTCTTTCAAAATAAATACATAAACTAAAAAATATACAAATAAAATCAGTAAGAAAAGCAGAACAACCCATTAGGAATATTGACAGGAAACATAAGCAACCATTTCAAAAAAATGTATGAGATCAATAAATATATGAAGAAATATTCAATGTAATTAAAGATAGGGGAAATACAAGTTGAAAACCACAGCAAAATATCACTTTATGTCCTCTCGATTAGGAACGGCAGAGTCTAACAGTACATTATTGTATTATATTGTATGTATATAATAATGTATTGTTAGACTCTACATTTAGAGTTAGACAATAATAAGACCTGCAAGAAATAGATGGTCAGTCAAATTGGGTAAGTTGAATAGAGGTTATTAAAGGAACTATTCATAAAAATGTGGATAGTATAGAGAAACCACAATATCCTGAGGCAGATATCCATTATTACCCTAAGCATGAGAGGAGTCAGGGAAGAGACTACCAGAACCCCAAAATAAGATAGCTATGTGGAAGGGGTGCTTGTCAAGAGCTGAGACTTTTAGTTGAGGGACACAGCCAATGTCACATTTGCACAGGGACCAAATGGGGGTGGGGAGATAAATGCCTCTTTCGCCCTCCTGGCTCTCTCTGATCTCCTGGTAGGCCTCGCATGGGGTGAATGCAATTAGAAACTACAAAAATAAAAGAGGTACAAATTAGGAAAATATATTTGTTCTACACATAGCTGACATTGATGAAGTCTGTACCTGTCTGCCTCTGGGGCATAGAATAGTGTGAAAACAGGTAAAGAATTGATAGGGAGGGGCAAATAGAAGCTATTCAACACAAATACCAAGTGTTGGAGAGGATGTGTGTTCCCAAGTTCAGTTGTTCATTGCTAGTAGGCACTTAAATTAGTAGGTCATCTTGGAAAATATTTCCACAGCTTTTGTCTTCTATGGTTGAACATTTACATGCCCAGAAACTCCATTCCATCCCAAGATAAGCTCTTACACATGAAACCAGGAGACATGTATAAGAGTATACATTGCTGCACTGCTCTCAATAGCCAAAACAGAAATAACCCAGACGTCCATCAACTGGAGAAAACGCTTTGTTTTCACAATGGAATAGTTATAGCTGCCAGAATGAATGGTAATGCCATGCAACAGTACAGAAAATCTTATGATAGTGTTAGAAAAGACAATAAATTCCAAAGATTACATATAATTAACCTTTTTATAAAGTAAAAAATAGATTAAAATATACTTTTTAGCAAAATATACAAATGCAGTAAAACTACATAAAAGCAAAGCAAGGGACTAATGAACACAGGATTCAGGATGATATTTGCTCCATTTGGAGAGGAAGGGGGATGTTGTGGGGTTATAATTATATATAGGATATTATCGAAGATATTGTGCTGGGTGGTGGGTTCATGAGTGCTTATAACATTATTTAAAATAAGAAACTTCATTGATCGGTTTAGGACAAATTATGATGTTGTGAAACATGATTCCAAAGGCCTAGTGACTTACAACAGCAAGGAATTATTTCTCATATCCATGTCCATTGTAAGTTGGCAGCTGTTCTGTTCCATATCACGTTTATTCCAGGACCTAGGCTGAAGAAGCAGCACTTACAGAGAACATAAAAGTCTTGTGGCAGAGGGAAAAGAGAAATGGTAAAACCATTTGACAGCTCTTAAAGTTTGGGCCCTGAACTGGCATATGTCACTTTTATACATTGCCATGTCTGATATCAATGGATAGGATATATAATCTTGATATTATGTTATAATATCAAAATCTACCACACTAATCAGCTAAGTAACCTAATGTAGAAGTGTTGTTATTTATATAACTATATGCACCTGAGGGGCACCTGGCTGGCTAAGTCAGTGGAGTATCCAACTTCTGATCTTGGGTTTGTGAGTTCGAGCCCCACATTGCATTCAGAGATTACATAAAATAAAATCTTAAAAAAAAAAAAAACAACCCAAACCCTATGTGCACCTGAGGTAAAAGTATCAAACAAAACCCAGCAAAACCAAAGATAAAGTTAGAAGGCATGGATCTGGTATCCATATTTCTTTTCAGTAGAATTGCATTCCTTATAATTCTCAAGTCCAAATAATGTCCTGAAACTTGACTTAATGATCTCAAAAAGAAGCAGCTCTGAAAAAAAGACATAACCACCTACTTCCTAAGCCTATGATAGAAGTTTCCTGAGCCTATAAAATCAGAAGTTTCAGATGAAATTCTGATGCAAGAGTACTGTTAGTTGTCCTCTGATTTTCAAAGGATTAGTGGAAGTCTCCATTTCTAGCTGGACTATGCCCCAAGAATTACTAGGAAGGGTTCACAGGGTTTTGCTAAAGTAAGAAGAATGGGTACATTCTTTATTTAATCATGTTACATCAACCTTTCCCTTTGGATTGAATGCATTGGGTCTCGAAGTTTGCCTAAAAGCAACCTAGGTTTTGGTTAGTTGGGGAGAAAATTTGATTATTTCGAGGTCTGTAGACCAGGGGAAATGGGCCAGATCTCTAATCAGAAAGAATCCCATGTCCTTCCTAAAAATTGCTACTGGACCTGGTGAAAAGTCCTTTCACCAGGAGTTAAATGAGGACTGAGTCCTGAACTATGTTAAAATGTGGAGGGCAGAGGCTAAGATCCTTGGTGTCGAAGATTATTTCCACTTCAGAAGTGTGAGGATGAAGGAGACAAAACAGAGGGGAGAGAGGAAATGAAGGAAGGATCAGTGCTATTTTAAGACCAAAATAAACTTTCAGGACTTATGAAGGTTTCAGCACACTTAAAATCAAGTGCAGTAAAAAGCTCAGCCTACATCAAAATTATTTTAATATATTTACATAAAGCTCTGTTGAGAATTAAACTGGCCAGATTGAATTTTAGGGACATTGGATTATAAATGGTAATTTTCCTACTGTAGTTCTCATATCCTGATGTCTATCCATAGGTTTGAAATATTTGCAGGCCCTCGATCAGTCCACAGGTGTCAGGCTGTTTGCCCACCATTATTTTGTTCCTTTTCTCTACCCTGACTCATGTCTCTTAAACTTCCCCACCCTTTTGTTTACTGGCTGAAGGGTTGTTTTTTCTTTTTTTCTCTTTCTCTTTTTAAAAATTAAGGTATAATGTACATATGGTAAAATGTAAAAATACTAAGTATATATCATATGGATATAATTGTGTATTTACCACCAGATCAAGAAATAGAATATTTCCATCCCCTCAGAAAGTTCCCATAGCTTCTTCCCAGACAGTAACCATCTCCTTCTGAGATAATCATTCTTCTGACTTCCATCTCCACAGATTAGTTTTGCTTATTTCAAGACTTAATATAAGTAGAATTAGACAGTATCTGTGGTATCTGGCTTTATTTACTTAGATACTTAACGGACTTAACTGCTTAACTGACTGTGTGATGAATCCATCCATGAATCTGTGAATTCATGGTTGAATCCGTCCATGAATCCATGTTGTGGTAGCAGTAGTTTCTTTTTATTGCTGAGTAAGGATACCATAATGTATTTATCCAATCACCTGTTGATGAATAATTGGGTTGTTTCAGGTTTGGGACTATTACAAATAAAGCTGCGATTGGGGGGCCTGGGTGGCTCAGTCGGTTAGGCCTCTGACTTCGGCTCAGGTCAGATCTCACATTCGTAGGTTCGAGCCCTGAGTCGGGCTCTGTGCTGACAGCTCAGAGCCTGGAGCCTGCTTCCGGTTCTGTGTCTCCCTCTCTCTCTGCCCCTCCCCCTCTCATGCTCTGTCTCTGTATCAAAAATAAATAAAGCATTAAAAAAAAAGCTGCCATGAACATTTGTATACAAGTCTTTGTATAGATCTATGTTTTCATTTCTCTTGGATAAATACCTAGCAGTGGACTGGGTAGATCCTATACAAAGTATATGTTTATGAAAGTTCTTAATTTTTGACACTGTTAATTCAGTGTCAGTAGTTTCATTTTTCTTAGCTTGACAAGCCATGGAAAGTTAGCTACTGATCTATACGGATAACTTGTACACCAACAAATACAGGTTAACGTCAGCGGCACTGGCAGCTGCTTGTGTCAGAGTGCCAGCATAACAGCCAGAGCAAAGCTTCAGCAGCTGTTTCTGGAGCATAATTAATGACCGTTTTAGTGTTCCCAGATAACCAGCTGCTAGATCTCCTCTAACTAAATTTAACAACGGAAAGCATCATGAGCAGCCATTTTATGTAATGCTCCCAATATAGTCTCTGTTAAATGAGCCTGGTAGAGACTATGCTATATGACTGGTGTCCTACTCCAAAGTTGTTTCTTACCATTGATTATTCCCCTGCATGTATTAGAGAGGCTTACATAATGTACAGATTTGTGATATTAGCCTCAATGATTGTGAAATTTTTCTTTTTTTTTCTTTTTTATGTTTTTTATTTATTTTTGAGAGACAGAGAGAGACAGTGCGAGAAGGGGCCGGTCAGAGAGAGAGGGAGATACAGAAACTTAAGCAGGCTCTGACTCTGAGCTAGCTGTCAGCACAGAGCCTGACACAGGGCTTGAACCCACGAACAGTGAGATCATGACCTGAGCCAAAGCTGGACGCTTAACTGACTGAGCCACCCAGGTGCCCCCACTGTGAAATTTTTCTTGTTGCATATAGGGTAATAACTTTCTAAGATCTGGTGTCTAATGTGCAAGTGTGATTTCTGCTATGTCGGGGAATTGCTTGAAGGGACAAATACGGAGAGGGTAGAGAGTAAGCTGTAAGTGTTATCTAAATTGTGAGGGGCGCCTGGGTGGCTCAGTTGGTTGAGCATCTGGCTTCGGCTAAGATGGTTCGTGACATCAGGCTCTGTGCTGACCGCTAGCTCAGAGCCTGTCACCTGTCTTCAGATTCTGTATGGCCCTCTCTCTCTGACCCTTCCCTGCTCATGCTGTCTCTCTGTCTCTCTCAAAAATAAATAAAACATTAAAAAAATTTTTTTATGTGAGGCACTGATCTGATGTCTGTTTATTTTTCTTTTTTTTAAACATTTATTTATTTTTCAAAAGACAGAACATGAGCAGGGGAGGGACAGAGAGAGAGGGAGTCACAGAATCTGAGGCAGACTCCAGGCTCTGAGCTGTCAGCACAGAGCCTGATGTGGGACTCGAATTCATGAATCGGGAGGTCATGACCTGAGCTGAAGTCTGAAGCTTAACCAACTGAGCCTCTCAGGCGCCCTGGAACTAATCTGGTCTTTAAATCAAAAGGATAAAGTGAAGGTGGATACAAACGAGAGATGAGTTTGCAGCAGAAGGCAATAAGGCATGTCCCGTAGGATGACTAATGCCCTCATGTTAGAGGTGAAAGAGACACCTCTGAATAAAAGACTTTCCTTTTGCACTTCTTTAGACACTGGTCTGATCTTTACTATACTTCCAAGATGGGACAAACAAGTGCTACGGGAGGGAGATTACAACCAGCCTTGATTTTTTTTTAATGTTCATTTATTTTTGAGAGAGAGTGTGAGTGAGGGAGGGGTAGAGAGAGAGGAGGCAGAGGATCCAAAGCAGGCTCCATGTTGATAGCAGTGAGCCTGACGTGGGGGCTTGAACTCACTAATCATGAGAACATGACTTGAGCCCAAGTTGGATGTTCAACCCACTGAGCCCCCCAGGTGCCCCAGCCTCGAACTTTTCATTAAGGATGTAACTACGATCTTATTTCTTGGGGCTCTTTTGGTCATATTAATTAGAATACAGAAAGCCACATAGCTGTTTCTTCAAAGACCAAGTAAATACCCCATCACATCATTTGTTAGAGTAGTGCTTCTCAAATTGTAGTGAAATACAAAGTTTTTCTTCCTTCTTTTTTAAAATCTGCAATCTGGCCTGCCCTCCAGGCCGCAGGGGGCAGAGGTGGGGCTCGATGCCTGGGCGTCTGCTGCTGGCAGTCACCCCGCCCTATGAGTGGCCATGGGGCGCACCCGCCGACCCCCCCCCCGCGATGGAGCTGACGGAGGGCTGCCATCCGGACCCGCTCTCCCACCTGGGGTGCGCACTGGGCTTGCTGGGCTCGGTGCTGCTGAAGCTGGTGCTTGGTCCACTGGTGCTAAGCCCGCCCCCTCCCACAGCGCCTCTGCCACACTCCCAACCGCATCCTCCTGGCCATGTTCCTCGTCCACTAAACGCAATCGTCCTTGATTTCACCATTTCTGATCCGAGGAGGAAAGCTGATGCTCCTGCACACATGTACATTGGCGTGTATGTTCTGTATCTATAACAGCTACTTGCAAAGCAGATACTTGAGTCAGTATGGGGTGTATGCTGATAACTGGGACACTGATCCCCGATTTCTAGTAGGTTTCCGCTTGTGGTTAATAGGCATGCAGATAAACATCCATATCAGACCGTATCCTGAGGAATCTCCAAAAGCCAGGGGAGACTAAATATAAAATACCAGGGGGAAGCTTATCTGAATACCTAATAGCAGTCACCTTTCAGAGGTGATTGGATGGCGCGGCTACGCCCTGGGCCCGCTGGTCCGTTCAAGTCGGGGCCTTCGCTCTCTTTACCTCCTGTATTTTACTCTCCTGAGTACAGCCGCATCACCTGTGGTACCTTGAGAAATTTGAGATTATCCAAAATTCAGGAAAATTATAATCCCATTTTTGTTGTAAATTTGTTATCAGTGGGATGGTTGAACTTGAAACGTTTTAGTGATGTTTCTCTAGGGATTGCATAAGTGAATTATTCTTCTGTCATCTTCCTGCTCCTTCATCTCTTTTTCAAGATTTGTTCTAGGAATGTTTTCCTGGTAAATGTATAGGCTGCCTAAAACCAAGCTAATGAGACCGAAATGCAGGCTGAAGTAACAGGCTGCACACAGGTCAAGAATCTGCAATTCTGGGTCAATCCAGCTGACCATTTCTCTGATTTTGGAGTTTCCTCTTTTGGTTGCATACAGCTAAGTGTGCAGAAGACCAGGATTATGAGCCATTTCTGATGGCCTCTGTGGACTGAAATCTGTCACCGTCCCTTGTACTACCAATTTCAACCATCAGTTCAAGGCCAGAAGCGATATTGCCCCCTTCCCTGATAAAGGCAGGACTGTCTCCATGGTCCCTTTTACTCTGCTGGATCAGGGAGGCTGGGGGCACCTGCAGGGTTGTCACAGCCCCAGGGAAATGCCCAGGCTTTCACTGTGGCTGCTCTGCAGTGGAGAACTTGGGGACAGAGAAAGGAGATACAGGGGGCCCAGCTGAGGCCTGGACAAGAGACCTCTGGCATCTGTGGCAGCCTGGCTCCCCAGGTGACTCCACTGCAGAGCTGGGTGTGTTCGTGTAAGGGGTAAGGCGCTCTGTCCCCCACTGAGAGGACTTCTTGGAGGCCCTGGTAGGAGCAGGGAGCCCCTTATGATGGTCACCACAAGCATTAGTAGTCTCTGGTTTAAGATGATTTTTCTTCCTTCCAGGTAGAACTAGCAAGTTGTAAGGCACTTTTTTCTCAGTACCCTCAGTATTCCAAAACAGTATCTTGAAACAGAATGTCTTACTCTAGATGCACTTGAGAGGTCCATGGAGATAAATTGCAGGAATAAAATTCACTACATATTGCCAGATATGTAAAAGAAATCTCCGGCTAGAAGGCTCTTAATCTATGGGTCACTCTATGAAGCTCTGATGGGACACACGGCAGAGGTCCCCTCCTGGCCAGGACAGCACTGCCTTGGTGGCCACCACATCTTCAGAGCCAGAAACTGCAGGAGTAACGGAGGAAAGGAGGAGACCATTCACTGTGATCCGCTGACCTGCTAGGTCACCTGGGGGTGTCCAGAGCACATGTGGCCCTGGGGCCTCCCCGCCTCCCCCCGCCCCATCACCGTTCATCCCTGCATCCCCCTCCTGGCTCACCTTCCCAGCCAGGGTCTCCCTCCCTCTCAAGGTTTCATGTAAAAGCCATGTTCTCCATGTCCGTAATTTGTAGAGTATCATTTGGTTTTAAAAGTACACAGCTAACATTCCCAATGCAGCCATGCTTCATTTTAACAGGGAACAGAACATTTTTTAAAGAAATTTTGTTATTCAACAAACTTCATTCTTTTTTCTGACCCTTTTCCAATTACTTGAAAACACGAAGCAATAAATATTTTGGATTTCCTCAGGAAAACTCAAAAGGCCAAGCAAGTCATGATGGATTTGGGTCTCTGTGTTCTGGAAGGCGCTCCTGGCAGAGAGAAGGATGTTAGTCTGAGAACTGGAGAAGCTCACTGTGATTTTTACTCCTTTATGTGAACCAACTGCATGAAGGAATGCTTGGGTCAACCTAGGCTTTGCTGTGCGGTTACTGCTTTCACCCACCTGCACCGGGCGGACGATTAATAGGAACAGATCCTCTCCTTTCTTGTCTCCCGCCTTCCCTCCACTTCCTAAAACTGTCCCTTAGCAAATTGTCATCAATTACTGGGTTAATCATAATAAGGATATTATAATACCAGCTCCAATGTTCTTAGTCTTAGATTTAACAGACATAAAATTAGACTTTCATAAATATAACCAGAATAAACATAACATAGGGAAAAAGAAAATATTTAAAAACTGTTCACATTGTCCCGTTAATGTGGACTGGGATGGATGATATGCAGAATTACCATTACACTCGTGATTTTTTGTCTATAATCGTAAACAAACATGTAGGAAAGAGTAGTTCTCCATACCGTGTCTATGTGCACACTTTGAATGAACATCATATATACATTTTTCAGAGTTTCTGTGACAAATGAACCGTTTAAATTGTGGAGTAGGAACTTCTGTCTCCTTTGCCACACAACCCCCATCCACCTGTCACTCTCTCATCTGTCGCCAGGCCTGAGAGTCTACATTCTTTCTTCTTTGCCAGTAAGAAATGCTCCACCTAAAACCTCACCAGCCTCTGCCACTTCCAGGAGAGTCTTGCGTCCCTCACAAGTTTTGCCAGGTGTTCCTCCCAGGAGTGATTCCTGTTCCTGAGGCGATGTTGTCTTACTTTCCTCCAAAGATCCTGATTTGCAGGTATATTTAATCCTAAATATGATTTTTTTTTGCCCATATTGTAAGCCAGAGACATTGTCTTTTTATCTGGAATCTTCACTTTGCGGCTCAAGTTCACATCTTTTCTGCAGGAAACCAATTCTCTGGTGGTGGGCGCTTGTGTGACACTAATGTTTGACAGACACAACAGACAGCCTCAGTCTACCTTTTCTCTGCTGATTTTCATTATAGATGTTGGAAGAATTCAATATTTTCTTTCCCAGCCTACTTGTGACTAAGGGTAGCCATGTGTCATGAATCTGGCCATTAGGTATAAGCAGAAATATTTGGGGGGTGACTGTGTTTGAAAACATTTGCTTTATTAATAAAGGGGACATCATCGGCTAGCACAGTCCCTCCCTTTAATTTTTGCTCAACAGTAGAGATCAACCTCCAGTCCCTGATATGGTATCATCCCCTGTGAGGAACAGCCAATCGCCTAGCAGAAGGTCAGTTACATTGGATCTCTCTTCCCATCGTGGCTGGGATTAGAGAGTCATCTCACAAGTATAGACATATATTGTCCTAGATTTTCTTTCCCTGTTTCTGCCAGCGTCACCAACCACGGACTCACAGAATGCCACAGCTACCTCATGGCATCCTGCACAGCATTTTGTCCACACAAGAAACTCATCTCACAACAAAGGAGGTGCAGCAATGCATTCATCCCCGGCGTATTCACGAGTCTTACCACAAGTTCCATCACCTGGAATCAGCCCAGTTGAAAGTGCCAGTGGAAGGCATCACACTGAAAGGCTGGAGTTCTGTTTTAGAGGCCATAGTATATATTCTGAATTAGGGGCCATTATGGTCTCTCCCACACTCCCCTCCAGAAAGGGGGGAAGTGCAGGTGACTTCTCTCACTATAGCACCTAACAGCCTACTCACAGAATTTGAGCTTTGCTTAAATTAGTCCCCAAGGGGGCAATGCTTCCACTGAACAGGGAAAAAAAAAGTTGATAATCCACTGGATGGAATGATTGATCCTAATTACCAAGAAGGAATCAGGTTAATGCTATTCAATGGAGGTAAATAGGTCTATATTTATTTTTTGTTTTGTTTTGTTGTAACAATTTTCTAATGTTTATTTTTGAGAGAGAGAGAGAGAGAGAGAATGAGTAGGGGAGGGCAGAGAGAGAGGGAGACACAGAATCTGAAGCAAGATCTAGGCTCTGAACTGTCAGCACAGAGCCTGATGCAGGCCTTGAACTCATGAACTGTGAGATCATGACCTGAGCTGAAGTCGGATGCCAACCAACTGAGCCACCCAGGAGCCCTAAAATAGGCCTGTATTTGAAACCCAGGGGTTTCTCTGGCATTCCTTTTAGACTTATGTCCAATAGTAAAGGTTAATGGGGAAATGGCAGTCCCTCTGGGCTGACAGCTTGGGCCTGGAGCTGCTTGGGATTCTGTGTCTCCCTCTCTCTTTGCCCCTCACCTGCTCTCTGTATCTTTCTTTAAAAAAAAAAAATCAATGTCTAGAGAAAACAAAAAAGTGGAGGGATTATTCTAGATTAAGAGACTAGAGATATAACATCAAATGCAATGCAGGAACTTTGTGTCCTAGTTAAAGAAAAACCTATACAAGACATTTTGTAGAGATTTGAGGAAAATTTAAATATAGTGAATTGTGGAATTTTTTATTTCCAGGGTGTGATCATGGTGTTGTAGTTAAGAGGTAAATGAAATGTACTACTGTGTCTACTGATGTGTTAAACACTGTTTTGTGGTACATAGTGATCGACATGTGAGACACTGTGTTTAGTGATGTGTGGTAAGAAAATGTCCTTGTTTTTAGGAGATATATACTGACATATTTAGTAGTGGTGTATGTTACTTGAATTTATTTTCAAATGGTAAACAGAGAGATTATTAAAAGTGGTTAAGTTGTTAACAATTGGTGAATCCAGAGGATAGACATGTATAAGAGTCCTTTGTGCTATTTTTTCAGTGCTTCTGGAAATTTGAAATTTTTCAAAATAAACAGTTGAAACCCATGTATGCCCTTTATCATATGGGAGGGCACAGGGGAACTAGGAATCAGTTCCTCAACCTATTTCTGTAAAAGAAGTTTCAGGAGAAGGAATGCAGAATATCCGGGTTTGGACAGGCAGGAGTGTATCTCAGGAAGTAAGGCAGGAAGACTAATTTATCAAGAATACGGCTTTCTGATGACTGGCAGGTCAGTCCATCCTCCTCCCGGTCTAAGGGAAGGAGCTGCATTCCTTCTGTAGGCTCTAAGGGAGAATCGATTTCCTTGCCTTTTCCAGCTTCTAGAACTTGCCTGTATTCTTTGCCTCATGGTCCTTTACTCCGACTTTGTTGCACATCATTCCAAGTTCTCCTGTTTTCTCATCTCTTTCCTGCTCTCACTCACCTGCCTTCCTCTCTAAGGACTTCTGTGATTACATTGAGTCTCCTCAGATAATCCAGACTAATCTTCTCCTTTAAAACACCCTTAATTTAAACTTATCTGCTAAGTCTCATTTCCCTTGTAAGATAACATAGTCATTCACAGGTTCTGGGGATTAAGACTTGCACTTCTTGGGTGGGGACATCATTCTAACACATCATCTTCTTGGCAATAAATGATATTTGTATTTTCCACCTTTAATTTGTTCATACAATGCATTTTGTCATTAGATTTTTTAATGCTTTTCCAACATCAGGAAATCTATTGACATAATCCCTGTACAAATCCCTGTACATAATCCCTGTTGATATCAGCCTTCTATTTGGAATTTTTGCCTCTGTGATCACAAATGTTAAAGTAATTAAACAAGGATGCCATTAGACTGAGGTAGTTCTAATGCCTTGGTAGCGTACCAAAGCAAACCAAAACCTAACTCCAAATCAATGCACCTTTATCAGAGAAAATAAAACTTAAAAATAATCTACAACAAACAGCCAAGTTAGTTTTGCCAAACAAGGCAACTGCTTATGCTATAGCTAATCAAGTAATTTCCTTGCTGGGTTTCAGTGTCTTTCCTATAAAAACCTCTCCATTAGCTCCTGATGGTAGAGTACTCCTAACGTTCAGTCTGATGCTGCCTGATGGAAACACATGTACACTCAAACTCTTGAAAATTTAGAATGCCTCAGTTTATTTTTTTTAACCCAGGTGAAACTAATCAATACTTTTCTTTTGGCCTGTCTTTATCAGGTTTTATGCTAGTTCAACAAAACTAATTAGACAGCATTCCATCTTTTCCTGGCATCTGAGCAAAGTGAAAAAGCATTATTCAAAAAGTAGCTAAAACTCAGCACTTGCCATCTGGAACCTTTTGAAAGTACAGTTTTAAAGATATACTTAAATTTTATTATGGCTATTCTATTCAGGTTTTCTACTTCTTACTAGAAATTACTAATTTCAATTTCACTGGAAAATCTATAATGACCTCTACTGTGGTTATGGAGTTGCTCATAACAGCACCAAAATTCTTTTAAATTCTATGTCTATGGTTTAACCTTTCTCTTTTCTAATGTTCTTGTTTTAATTTGTTTTGTTATCATTTATCATTATTGTATCTCATTTATCTTTTAGAACCAAACTCTGCATTTAAAAAATCTGGCCCACTTTTTTGTTTTCTAGTTTATCAATTCTGGAGTCTATACTTATTAATTTTATATTTAACAAAATTGAATAAGTAATGTTTCATAAGGACAAGATAATGGCCAAAATATAAGAAAACACTCTTAAGAGAAAAAAAATTATAGGGGTGCCTGGGACACTCAGTGGGTTAAGCATCCCACTTCAGCTCAGGTCATGATCTTAGCGTCCCTGAGTTTAAGCCCCATATCTGGCTCTGTGCTGACAGCTCGGAGTCTGAGGCCTGCTTCAGATTCTGTGTCTCCCTCTCTCTGCCCCTCCCCCACTCATGCTCGCTCCCGCGCGCTCTCTCTCCCTCTCTCAAAATAAAATAAAGACAAAAAATTAAAAAAAAATTTTTACTTCTTATTAAATTTTTTTTTTTTTTTGAGAGAGAGCGTGAGCAGGGGAGGGTCAGAGAGAGAGGGAGACACATAATCTGATGACAGGCTCCAGGCTCTGAGCTAGCTGTCTGCACAGAGCCCGACGCGGGGACTCGAACCCACGAATTGTGAGATCATGACCTGAGCCGAAATCGGACACTCAACCAACTGAGCCACCCAGGCGCCCCTAAAAAAATTTTTTTTCATCACAATGACACATCCTAGCAACTACCTACTGATAATAAGTGTTGGTGTAACTTTCTAAATATCTTATGACCCAAGTGCATTTCTACCTGTATTTATGTACTTATAAAAAGTTTAAAAACACTAATATATGGCATACATAATTCAGTACTGGTATCCCAAGATTTCTACTCCGGACTTAGGCTTATCCTCCTTCAACCTCCCGGTGGCCCTTCTCTAACCCCAGCAGCCTGAGTTCAAGACCACCACCTTTCATTCATTCCTCCGCCTCATTCCCAGCCCGTTAGTCCGGGACTACATTTCCCAGACGTCTGGGGGACCAGCCGAAGCCCGGCGCCTCTGAGGCTCCGCGGGAATTGTTGAAGAGCCCGGACACCTGGCAGCCGGGTAATGGCGCTACTGACGCGGGGAGGACTGCGCCGTTTGGTGGTGCCCCGGACTGGGGAATGAATTCTCAGCCGAAACCTGAGCTCTCATACTCGACCAGAAGGGATCGTGGGGCGGGCTGACCAACCCAAACCCGGGAGGATTCCTAGTTCATGCGTGTCGGGGAGTCGTCCACTCCCGATCCCGCTCTCAAGAGGGCGGCTCTTTGTGAAGAGTACTCTGGACCGTCCGCTTCCCGGCTTTTAACTTCAGTTCTGAGAGACGTCTCGGCATTTCCCAGTTTGGGGAGAGGACTGTTGCAGACAGTTAACTTTGGGGACTGACCAACCCACGCTTCCCCTGGCTGTGGGCTACTTTTCCCAGAAGCCTCCTGGGTCCACGGCCTTTTTTTTTCTTCTTCTTCTTAAACTAATTCCCACCCCTCTGCAGCCGCCTTATTGCTGCTTGGACCTGCGGTTTCGCCGAGGTCCTCAGAGGATGCTGGGCGAGGCTGGGCTGTCCGTACTGGCCTTCACTGAAAGCTAAGAACAGGACGCGACTCTGGGCGAAGTCTGTGGTGCCGGCCAGGCGTTAGCTGGATTTTTCCTTCCCGGGAGGACAGTTTCCTGAGGGCCCCGCGGCATATTCCGTTTCCTGCCGAAGTTGGCTTGGCGGGTGGTGAGTTGGCGCGAGTTCGGGTGGAAAGGGGCAGGGGCGTTGCGGGCCCGCCGGCCCGCCGGTTTGGGGCGGATTCGACCAGACTGGAATGTGGGGACCCTGGAAAAGTGGCAGGGCCGGGGTCTGTCTGGGGTCTAACAGACGGGTGGCCGTTGAGTATTTCTAGGCGGGGGAGTGGTTTCATGCTGGTTCTGGAGTTGGTCTGGAGGTCAGCGGGGTCGCCGTGTGACTTTCTGCCCGAACGGAAAGTGTGTGCGACACTCTCCCGAAGTGGATTGTGCGCCCGACCGCCTCTGCTCGGCGCCCCGTGCCCGCGGGGCCGTGGTTAGTGCCTAAGGCGGGGGTCTCTAAGGTCCGGCGGGAGGCCCCACGCGGCCGGCCGCATCGCGGACTCGGTCTGCGGGGCGAGAACGGGGAAGGGCGTCCTCCTCGTACTTTCTTGGTCGGCACCGAGCGGGGTCCGCCGGTGGATTGGTTCAGCGAGGTGAACGGCTTTCTCCCCGGTGCTCTTTCTGGTCTCATGGGGGGTTCTAGAGCATGGACCTGGGAGCCCCTCCTTCCACTTGGCTGTGCTTTTACTCTGAGATCTCAGGGCCTCCGGGCCCATAGGGGTGCCCCCAGATTTAGAGGACAAGGATGCGGGATTCTGACCGGTGGATCCGTGTAGGTTGTGTTATGGAGCCGCAGATCCGGGCTCAGTGTAAGATACTGGAAGAGCTCAGTCTCCTGTGGAGGAAGGAGGCCACAGTCTGGGTTCTCTCCCAGGACCCCCATTTGGGCCCCTAAGGTCGCCTGCTTTCTGTGATGATAGGAGTGTGGGTGGGGTTACAGGGTTCTTTGGCTTCGGTTTCATTCTCCGTGCCTGGACTGGGGCCAGGATTTGCTCTGATTTGGCCTGCTCTGGGGTCTAGGAAGGGTCTGTTGTCTCATAGTTTTTTAACCCTAGTCCATCTTTTTCATTCTCTAAGAGTCCAGAAGAGGAGAGAAAAGCCACTGTACATCACAAGTCATGGCGGAGGTAAGTTGTATTTGCCACTCTCTTCTTGGAAAGGGCTTCTTGGTTTATAGACCAATATCATATTTCAGGATTCTATGCAAAAGATTTACAGTAGTGATTTGAAAAAAAAGGATAAGAGAGAAGGAAACCAAATTTATGGAACAATTTTTCTAAACCAGACAAGAGTCCAAACGAGGGCTGTCTGCTTTGCATACGAGGGCTGTCTCCTCCATCTAGAATTCCCATCTCCCTGGATTTTATCCATTCCCAGAATAATTGTGACAGATGTGCCTCTCTGATTTGGCAAAGAAGCTAAAGAACAGAATGAGGTTACTCACTTCAGTCTCATTAATTTCTTTGTGGTCCGCTTCATGGTCACATGCGGTAGCCTGTTTGCTTCCAAATTTCTAACAGCCTGGAGGCCTGCCTGCCTGCCTCAGCTCTACATACTTTTTTCTCCAAGAAACAACTAACTTACTGATTGTTAAGCCACTTGTAGTTTGAAGTTCTTTACATATGTTATCTTGTTGAATCCACATTAACAACTCCATGAGACATTAATTCTGTGATGCATTTTATTTCCCTTCACATTTTAACTTACCTGAAATCGGATTAGGTTTACAATTCCTGGCCAGTCATACTTTCATTGATGGAGTTTTTTTCTTTCTTTCCTGGTGCATAAAGTAATGGTGGCTTTACAACCAGTGGCATCTCAGAAGTGATGAAATATGGAATTAAGTCTAAGTTGACAGATGAGGAAATAGATTCTATTAGGTCACTCCAAAATTACACGTTTAACAAATTGTACAACTGGGATCCCTCTGCTTTTACCCACTTGTCAAAGGTTGTTATCCTTTTTGGTTTATGTTGAATAAGTTTATATTTTAAGCATATTCTCTGTCATTTTTAAGTTTTAGAAATTTTTTCCACAGTTAATCTATTCTGTATGTGTTTTACATTCAGTTTTCAAAAAATGTTTTCTTCTTTTATATCATGTCCTTCGTTACTACAAATATAGAAAAGTCATTCATGTTTTTCTAAAGTACTTTGTTTTTTGCCCAATTTAATTTTTTTTTTTAAGTTTATTTTGAGAGAGAGCTTGAGCAGAGGAGGGGCAGAGAGACAGAGGGAGAGAGAATCCCAAGTAGGCTGTATGCTGTTAGTACAGAGCCGAACAGAGGGCTCAAACTCAAAAATTGTGAGATCATGACCTGAGCTGAAATCAGGAGTTGGATGCTTCACTGACCACTCTGGCGCCCCTCCTCCCAAACTATAAGCATCTGGTGTGAGATATGCCTAGCAAATGTTGGTTATAAAATTTCTAGTTTGGATTATTTATTTAGATTCTGTCTAGAAATAACCTAATTGCTCTCTTTCTGTGATGTTGGAGTAGTCAATTTAAAAGAATGGCAGTATTTGTAGTATGTTCAGGTTTTTTCCTTGGGTGTATCTGAGTGTGGCTTTTCATTCTGGCCAGTCGGTTCTCAAGGATTTGTTTCTCTTGAAAGAATAATAAAATACCCTTTCTTTTAAAAAAAAAAAAAGTTTATTTATTTATTTTGAGAGAGACTGTGTAAGTGGAGGAGGGGCAGAGAGAGGGAGAGAGAGAATCCCAAGCACGCTCTGCCCTGCCAGTGAGGAGCCCGATGTGGGGCTTAATCCCACGAACCCTGAGATCATGATCGGAGCTGGTATTAAGAATCAGTCAATGGACTGAGTCATCCAGGTGCCCGTAAAATACTCTTTCTGTTCTGGATGAATTTGTTTCTTCCTTTCTCTGACTTTTCTTCTGAATTCTGTGAGAATTTGTTGTGCTTGTCTTCCCCTTCCCAGAACCTTCCTCAGATTCTCCGAGGAGAAACTACACCCTCCCCATCTATTCTTAGCACATTTTGGTAAGGAAGAAACTCCAGCTCCCTTGCCCTACCACCTTGGATAGCTGTCTGTTTCTCCCTCCATCTCCTCCTCTCCTCAGTGGTGGATTGTCCTCTCTCTGTATTAATGAGAAGCTATGCACTGCCAAAAGGAGAGAGTCTTATCCTATTTTTTGCAGTTTACTAGCTCTGTGACCATGGGCTTTTTCATAACATCCTGTATATAATGTAGTCATTATACAAGGTTTGGAGAATGTGACAGGAAGGGAAATTCAATTGAATTTTCACTTAAAGGGGCAACCTGGAGTTCTCCTAACTTCTACCTCCTGGTCCCAAATCCCATTGCTTCTGTCCATTTCCTGCTCCTTGATGTCATGCCTTATAACCTCACACCACTGGCTGTATCCCAGATCAGACCTTTGTGTAGGGGTGGATAGTGCACTGCCCTCCAGTTGGACTACCTGGCTCTGCTTTTACTCCTTGCCAATAAATAGTCCGGGCATGTCTCTTCCTTTATTCAGTAAATCCCTATTTCAGGACAGAGCTCCAACTCTTTATATTTCATTATACATTTACCATAAAGCACATTCTGTGTTTATTGGAGCACCAATCCTAGTATTGGAGAAGAGCGGTTTAGCCCTGGCAGGGATGACCTTCTGTCCTGGCCCCTTTGGACTTCTTGAGTATCACTTCTGTCTACCCCTTTCCCAGAATCCATCACCAGTTACCCAGTTAACTGTCTTCTCCTCAGACATACAGACTGTATTTAGTTTCTCTCTCTACCTCCAGCTTACCTGGTTCACTCTACTTGGAATTCTGTTCAGGGGCGCCTGGGTGGCTCAACTGTTAAGCATCCAACTCTTGATTTTGGCTCTGGTCACGACCTCACGCTGATGAGCTCAAGCTGCCCTTTGAGCTCTGCAGCCGGGCGTGGAGCCTGCTTAAGGTGCTTAAGACTCTCCCTCCCCCACCCCCTGTTCACTCACTTGCTCTTTTTCTTTCTCTCTCCTCAAAAAAAAAAAAAAGAAAGAAAGAAAAGGAATGCTGTTCAGTTTGTTTTTGCTTGTTGGAATCCTCTGTTTTTTTGGTTTTTTGTTTTCTGGGCCCCTCTGTTGTTTTTTTCTAGGCCCCAATTAATCTTCTGTATGTTGTGTGAAACTTTCACCTACACCTTGACCCAAGTAAGTTGCTGTTTTCCTCATTTCCCATAGGAAGATTCATCTACTTGCAGTTAGATCTAATTTATCCTGCTTAGAACCCCTCAACTGTGAGAACAAGTCAAAATGTCTCATGATCTGATCCTTCTTTTTAACCTCATTACTCTGTTCCCTTTGTCACTTGGCTCTAGTTCCCATAATGCACAGTGGTGTCTCTTGCCTCTGTTGCACAAGGAAAACAAGAGGGGGCATATCCCATACCCCCACTTTCTCTGGATTCTGTGAAGCGTGCTTCCATCTCTTGATTATGCTTGGTGACTCTGAGTGACTGTACTGACATTCCCCTACGCTGCATTTGTCATAGTTCTTACCACATTGTGTTGTAACTGACTTTTAAAAACTGCTTTTTATTAAATACTGAAGAGTAGAAAATGTGTAAGGTTTGACAAATAACTGAACACCCATATTTAAGAAGTAGAATGTTAATTATTAAAAACCCCATGACTCATCCCAGTCCAGTCTCTAGAGGTAACTACTCTCAGTTTTGTGTTTTTCATTCCCTTACTTTTCTTTACAGTTAAACATATGTGTTTATTTTTATTTTAAATTTGATATAAATAAAATAATAAGTTTGGAATCTTCTGCAATTTCGTTACCTGTATTCAGGTATATTTAGAAGATTCATTTATGTTGTGAATTTATTGTGTAGCCATCCATTGTATAAATACGTTTTTTTCTTTAATATTACAAACACTACTCCCGTGAACATTTTAAACTCATCTCTTGTGTCCTGTGCAAGAATTTCTCTGGGTTTATAAATAAGAATAGAATTCTTTCTTGGGCCCACCCTAATAGACACTTCTCAATTGTTTTCCTGTGTTTATACCTGTTTTTAAGCCCAGTTACTTCATATTCTCATCATTACTTGATACTGTTAGACTTTTAAGTTCTTATCTGTCTGGTGGGTATGAATTAGTACATTATTCTAATTTTAAACTTGAATATTTTCACACTAAATGAGGTTGAACCCCCGCCGTTTATGATTTCTCTTCTCTGAAGTACTGTTTCATGTCATTTTCTAATTTTTCTATTGAGTTTTATGTTTCCAGTTTTTTGTTCCTTTCGGTGCTTTGTCGGTACTTCTTAAATATTGTAGATTGTCATCGTCATCCTTTGTCAGTACAGACTTTCAATTTGTAGCTTCTAACACTAAATATGTCTGGTTTAAGAAATCTCTTTTCCTCTCTGAGTTAAGGTACTCTCCCATGTTTTCTGTAATTGATATTGTTTTGCCTTTTGTGATTCCACTCTTTAATTCACTTGGGATTGATTTTAGGATATGGTATATGGTAAGGGTCCAGTTTCACTTTTTCCATTTGGATAACTAACGTCCAACATCATTTATTTGGAAGGCCATCACAAAGTATTAGGCAAACTGCACAGTCTCAGGGAACAGGCCCTACAAGACTGCCCTCACTTCAGACCCTGTGTGCAAGCTTGAGAGTCCATAGGGCCACCCTCAACTTCAGACCAGGGGACTGTAAATTCAGGATTTCTCACAACCATCCTCAGGTTCAGTAATTCACTAGAAGACTCCTAGAACTCACTGAAAGTTATCATATTCATGGGCACATTTATTACTGGGAAAGAATACATTAAAATCAGCCATGGGATAAGATGAATAGGGTGGAATCTGGGAAGATTCCAGACTTGAAATTCACCTTCCTAGTATCAATATATGGCAATGTGCAGAGTGTGGCCAACTAGGAAGGTTCATCCCAAGCTTCAGTATTGAGTTCTTATTAAGGCTTCTTTCCACAGACATGACTGAATTATTTTCCATGTGGTTAAACTCGGTTTCCAGCATCTCTCTTAAACATCTCTCTTCCCTATTTGCCTAAAGGTTGAGCTGATACCACATGGTCCAAACCCCAAAGGCTCTGAATACATGGTTGATCTTTATGGCGTAGCCAACCCCACCCTGAGCCATCTCCTTCGCATAATCTTACACTGTGGTCTGAGGGGCCCATCATAAATAGCAAAGACACCCTTGTCACTCGGGAAATTCCACGGGTTTAGAGGTTACATCCCATGAGCCAGACAAAGGCAACAGCTCTCTTTCTTTCTTTTTAATTGTTTTAAAAATTTATTCTTTTGTTTTGAGAGATAGAGAAAGAGAACTCATGCACAAGTGAGAGGGGCAGAGGGGGAGGAAGGGAGCGTAGAGTTGACCAGGGCCTCCATCTCACCACTGACCTGAGCCAAAATCAAGGGTCAAACGCTGAACCAACTAAACCACCCAAGTGCCCCTGGAGGCCAAATTTACTATACAGTCATCTTTTCCTCTCTGTACGTCAGTGGCAGTTCTATCATAGATCCAGTTTCCATGTATATGAATTGGCTGTTCTGTCCTTTGTAACACACTGGTCTGTTTTGTTTGTCTGCACCAAAACCGCATTGTCTTAATTAAGACAGCTTTATAATAATGTTTCATATTTGGTAAGTCATGTTCCTCTACAGTAGTCTTGTTCTCTGGGAGTCTCTAGGCGATTTGGGGGCCTTTGGTTGCTCCATATAAATTTTAGAATTGTCTGATTAAGTTCTAAGAAATCCGGTTGGGATAGGAGTGCCTGGATGAGTCAGTCGGTTAAGCCTTTGACTCTTGGTTTTGACTTAGGTCATGATCTCACAGTTCTGAGTTCAAGCCCTGCATTGGGCTCCTCACTGCAGTACAGAGCCTGCTTGGGATTATCTCTCTCCTTCTCTCTCTGCCCCACCCCTTTCTCTCAAAATAAATAAATAAACTTTAAAAAAAAATCTAGTTGGGATATCAATTTGTACTGCATTGACTCTGATCAGGGAAGATTGATGTTTAAATGTTTTTAATGTTTTGTTTATTTTTGAGAGAGAGACAGAGTGCGAGTCGAGGAGGGCCAGAGGGAGAGGGAGACACAGAATCCAAAGCAGACTCCAGGCTTTGACCTGTCAGCACAGAGCTCCATGTGTGGCTTGAACCCATGAACTATGAGATCATAACCTGAGCCAAAGTCAGACGCCTAACTAACTGAACCACACAGGCACCCAGAAGACTGAGGTTTTTACAGTAGTTGAGTCTAACTCTCCCTCTATCTGGTATAACTCTGCTTATTTAGGTTTTATGTAATGGTTTTCAACAAAAGTTTATAATTAGAGCATATATTTCTGCTAATTTTATTCCTAGGTATTTTTACATTTTGTGGTTTGTAAAATTAATTTTTAAACATAATTTTCTCATTGTTTCTGGTGTAGACATGAAACTGATTTTTAGATATTGGTTCTAGATCTATTCAGCTTGCTGAATGCTCATTTATCCTGATATAAATTCTTCTGGATTTGGGGTCATTTAACTGTATAATCATTGATGAATAAGAATACTTTTTGTCTAGGAGTGCGTAGGTGGCTCAGTCGGTTAAGCGTCCGACTTCAGCCCAGGTCATGATCTCACGGTTCATGGGTTCGAGCCCTGCATCAGGCTCTGTGCTGACAGCTAGCTCAGAGCCTGGAGTCTGCTTCAGATTCTCTGTGTGTCTCTCTGTCTGACCCTCCCCTGCTTGTGCTGTCTCTCTCTCTCAAAAAATAAATAAATTAAAACATTAAAAATTTAAAAAAAGAATACTTTTTGTCTGTAAATAATTGTGTTATTTTAAAATATTGATCTTTTCCTTTTTCAAACTTTATTTAGTTCTAATTCTTGCCTTACTGCAGTGGTTTTCCTTGGTAGGATGGAGAGAGGCTTGAAGTAGAGTCTTAAATTGATCATAATCTTCACTTCATGGCACATTATCATTGGTCTGAGCAAAGCCATTCTCTTTTTCTGATTGTTTATTCACTTCTTATCTTCCATTCCATTTGACATCCCCCCTAGGCAATCCTGTTAATGTGGATCCTTTTATTAGTATGAGTTCAGGCAAAATTATTTTCTTGTGTTAACGCCCAATAATCAGTTTTTCTGAATCCTCCAGATATGGTTGAGAAGAATGTTATTTGAATTGGATCCATTATTCTACATGTAGCCATTAAATCATGCTTGTTAATTTTGTTATTTCGAAATTTAAATAATTTCTATTTTTACTAATTTTTTGTGTCAGTTATTTCGATTGATGGGTTCTCATAATGATGAGGATTTGTCATAATTTTGTTCTTTCTTATTTTATTTATGTATATTATATGTGTGTTTTTTAAAATTAGGTGTGTGTAGAAGTTATCTTTTCACCTTTTACCTCCAGTCTTTCAGGATATTTATTTTTTTGGATGTGTCTCTTATACATTTTTTAAAAAATGTTATTTATTTTAGAGAGAGCACGAGCAGGGGAATGGCAGAGAGAGGGAGACACAGAAGTTGAAGTAGCTCTGGGCTCCAAGCTGTCAGCACAGAGCCCAATACAGGGCTTGAATCCACAAACGGTGAGATCATGACCTGAGCCAAAGTTGGGACATTTAACCAACTGAGCCACCCAGGCGCCCTGGATGTGTCTTTTAAACAGCTTATAAAGGCTTTGGTTTTTGACTAACTTTATCTTTTAATGAGAACATTTAGGGGCGCCTGGGTGGCTCAGTCAGTTAAGCATCAACTTTGGCTCAGGTCATGATCTCACAGTTCATGGGTTCAAGCCCCGCATCGGGCTCTGTGCTGACAGGTCAGAACCTGGAGCCTGCTTCAGATTCTGCATCTCCCTCTCTCTCTCTGCCCCTCCCCGACTCATGCTCTGTTTTTTTTCTGTCTCAATAATAAATAAAAACATTAAAAGAATAATTTAAAAAAATTTTAATGAGAACATTTAGTCCATTAATATTAATTGCTGATATAGGGGCACCTGGCTGGCTTCTTTAATAGAGCATATGTCTCTTGATCTCAGGGTTTTAAGTTCAAGCCCCACAATGGGTATAAAGGTTACTTAAAAATAAAATCTTAGAAAAAATTGCTGATAGAATTGAAAGTGTTGTTATTGGCTTAATGGCTTTTCCATTATTTTTAAAAATCTCATTTCACTCCTCTGTGAGTTAGAAAGTTATAAACTGGTTTTGTTTATTTAATGGTTACCTTAGAAACTTTAACATATTTTAACTTAGCCAGTGTCTAAAGAACATCTTGTGGCACCTGACTGGCTTAGTCAGTAGAGCTTGTTGACTTGATCTGAGGGTCGTTCGTTGAGTTCAAGCTCCATGTTGGGTGTGGCGCCTGCATGAAATTTAAAAAATAAAGGGTGCCTGGGTGGCTCAGTTGCTTAAGTGTGCAATTCTTGATTCAGGTCGTAATCTCACAGTTCATGAGATTGAGCCCTGCTTGGGATTCCCTTTCTCACTCTTTCTCTGCCCCTCCCCCACCCCCTCGTGCGCCTGTGCTCGCTTGCTCTATCTGTGTTCCTTTCACCAGGGATACTGATGGAGGAGAAATTCTTGCTGGAAATGTTATACCTTCCTTTTTAAAGCTGTCTTTTCATGAAGTGGTTAAGTAAGATCCCATGTTGCAAACTTGGATTTTCTAATTAGACAAGAAAGAATTGATGTTGATTTATTACAGTATTTGCCCAAATCTGTAACTGAGATTTTTAAGACTGGGGATATGATAGAGACCTGGTAGAGTGAGTGTTTGGATTACGTGACACTCCAAGAACCCTGTGCCAGGGAGACACCAATAAGTCCGTCCATTTTGAACTTACATAACATATGCTCATCTTGGTTCCCATCATTTTGAGATCTTCCTCCTTCAGTTCTGATAGATCAGGAACAAGGAAAGTGCAGGACAGTTTATGGTAACAGGAACAGGAAAGCCAGATGTATAAATTGTTCAGAAGTAAAGACTCATACTGCAAAAGAACTTTAGAGAGCTTGTGCAGCCTAGTACCCCAAAGTGAGAACATTGAATAAATAAGATGGGCTGTCATACAGCCAGTAAAAATTCTATTTTAGAATTTATGGTTACATGGAAAAGTGATTAGGCTTTAATATTCTGGCATATTTATGGACACGAGTTCTTAAGAAATTATTAAATTATCAAGTTATATTCAAATCCTACTATCAAAAATAGAAATTTTTTAAAGTTTACTTATTTATTTTGAGAGAGAGCTGGGGAGGAGCAGAGAGAGAGGGAAAGAATCCCAAGCAGTCTTCGCACTGTCAGCACAGAGCCCCACATGGGACTGGAACTCACAAACCACGAGATCGTGACCTGAGCCAAAATCAAGAGTCAGACGCTTAACTGACATAAGTTGGGTGCTTATCCAGGTACCCCAGAAATAGAAATTTTGGAAGATATTTTTGAAAAATTCAGACTTTTAAGAAATATTTTTTATTGGGAGAGGGAGAATACTGGGGAAGGAGATAGTAACAAGTGTCATGTGGTGAACAGTGTGCCGTGTATTTGTATGTATGCATCGTTTAATTGGGAAACACCAGTTGTCTGAACTTTGGTTATTCCCAGATGTGGGGAAATAATGGAAGGGGATAGTGTCAAGAGGTTACTTCTGTAGTTGCAGGCATGTGTGCACCAAGAATGGTGTGTGCTCTGATCACTCTCGCTTCCACACTGAATCATCCATATAAAAGGGCCCAGCATAGCCAGTTATCTTACAAATGTTGTTACCTCACTAAATTGCTTTTTCCATTTTTAAAAATTCCATTGTAAAGATTTTGCCCATTAATTTCATAAATATATGTTTATCTGTGGTTTCAGGGCTTCCAGTTTAAAGATGTGGCCATTTACTTCTCTCAAAAGGAGTGGGAATGCTTGCGCTCTGCTCAGAAGGGTTTGTACCGAGATGTAATGTTGGAGATTTATAACAGCCTAATCTCACTGGGTAAGTTTTTGAACCTCTAAAATTCAGAATTGGCCTTCTGGAATTTTATGTTCTTTGTTATGGATTTCTCATGAGTGCTTTTCAAATTGCCTGGCTGAATTGATGATTCTTGCTTCACCAGGAAAGGATTATCCCTTATGAAATTAGAAATTGGCTGTTCCATAGGGCTCCTGGGTGGCTCAGTTGGTTAAGTGCCTGACTTCAGCTCAGGTCATGATCTCATGGTTCGTGGTTTCAAGCCCCGCATCAGGCTCTGTGCTGACAGCTCAGAGCCTGGAGCCTGCTTTGGATTCTGTGTCTCCCTCTCTCTCTGCCCCTTCCCCACTCATGCTCTGTCTCTCTCTGTCTCTCAAAACTGAATAAACATTTAAAAAAATTAAAAAAAGAAATTGGCTACTACATTGGACAACTTTTATCTTTTTCTGACTTACACTCCTGTTGACTCTTAATCCATTTACTCTTCCTTGAAAATCATGGACTGATTTTAATTCTGGTACACACCTAACATAACTTTGTCCCTTTTTTTCTTCTTTTGAGCAGGACTTTCTGATTCTAAGCCAGATGTGATCTCCTTATTGGAGCAGGGGAAGGAGCCCTGGATGGTTAAGAGTAAAGAAGCAAAAGAATGGTGCCCAGGTGAGTGATAGTGACTCCTATTGGGAAGGCTGTGGCAGGTGGTCACCTAGGGATCCTATGAGAAGGCAGCACAGCACATCCCAGTTATTGGTAGGAAAGCTCACTGAAAAGGTCCGAGATCTGGAGAAGAAAGGTCTCAGCACAAGGCCTCAAATTTTCACTCCACTTATCACTCTTGCTACCCTTCCTCATATTTTCCTCTGATTAAAGTGTACTGTTCAGTGGTTTTTAATATATTCACAGAGTTTTGCACCTGTGACAACAGTCTAATTTTAGAATGTTCTCATCACCCCAAAATGAAATCCCATGCCCATAAGCAGTCACTCTCCACATCCAACCCGAGCCCTTTATTTCTGTAGAGTTGGCAGCGATATCCCTCTTTCATTCCTGATATCGGTATTAGTCTTTTTTCTTTTTTTTCCTTTCCCTTGGCCAACCTAGCCAGTTGTGTTGATATTTTTCAAAGAACCAAGTTAGAGTTATGTTGATTTCCCTATTTTTCTTCTGTTTTGTTCATTTCCCCTCTATTATTTTCTTCCTTCTGGTATCTTTGAGTTTACTTGACTCTTTATCTAGTTTCATAATCTGATTTGAGATCTTTCTTGATTTTGGGGGTTTTTTCTTTTTTTTTTTTTTAACATTTATTTATTTTTGAGAGAGAGACACAGTGTGAGCAAGAAAGGTCAGAGAGAGAGGGAGACACAGAATCTGAAGACGGGCTCCAGGCTTTGAGCTGTCAGCACAGAGCCTGACGCAGGGCTGGAACCCACGAACTATGAGATCATGACCTGAGCTGAAGTTGGCCACTTAACCGACTGAGCCACCCAGGCACCCCCGACTTTTGTTTTTTAATAGAGGCATTTTAAGCTGCAAATTTCCCCATTAGGATCTGTTTTAACTGTATCCCATAAGTTTTGGTATGCTATGTTTTCCTTTCACCCAACTGGAAAATATTTTCTAATTTCTCTTGTGATTGCTTTGACCCTTTGGTTATTTAAAAGTGTGTTGTTTTCTGTTTCCTTGTTTATCTTCTGGCTAGTTGAGCTATCCGTTATTGAAAGTAGAGCACTGAAGTCCTTAATTTGTTGAATTGTCTGTTTTTCTCTTCAATTCTGTGTTTGCTTCATGTACTTTGGAGCTCTGTTATTAGACATACATACTTAAAACTGTTACCATTTCTTTTTAGCTTTTTATTTCAAACTAATTTAAGACTCAGGAGTTAGAAAAATACAGTTTCCCTGTACCCTTCACCCAGCTTTCCCTAATGATTACATCTTAACTAATCTTAGTACACTTGTCAAAACCAGGAAATTGATGTTGGCATGGTAGTAGTAACAAAACTATAGATAGACCTAACTCAGATTTCACTGATTTTCACATATACTCATTTTTTAATTTTAATTTATTCTTTTGGGTTACTATGAAATTTTATGACATGTGGATTTATATAACCACTACTGCAATTAGGATACAGAATCCTCAGCATTTTAATATTTAAAACAAATTTTTGGGGGGGGCGCCTGGGTGGTTCAGTCAGTTAAGCATCTGACTTCGGCTCATGTCATGATCTCACAGTCTGTGAGTTCAAGCCCCGCATCAGGCTCTGTACTGACAGCTCGGAGCTTAGAGCCTGCTTCAGATTCTGTGTCTCCCCCTCTCTCTCTGCCCTTCCCCTGCTCATGCTCTGCCTCTGTTGCTCTCAAAAATAAATAAAACATTAAAAAAAAATAAAAGTAAAAATAAAACTTTTTTTAATGTTTGTTTATTTTTGAGAGAGAGAGAGAGAGACAGGATCTGAAACAGGTTCCAGGCTCTGAGCTCTCAGCATAGAGCCAACGTGGGGCCCAAACTCAGGAATGACGAGATCATGACCTAGGCTGAAGTCAGTTGCTCAATGAGTTGAGTCCCCCAGGAACCCCTAAATATTTTTAATAAAACATTTTTTAAACAGTACTATAATGTTTAGATGGATAAAGCATGATAGGTAACTTTCAGAGTCAGTGCTATTTCGGTTATATAAAAAGGATGCTCCAAAACAGTGGAAGGAACTAAAAGATAACATTGAATAATCTAGGAAGTAGCTAGGGTCTGGAAAGATGCTAGGCATGCTGGAATTATTGACCTTGTAGGTCAAAATAAGGGATTGTCTTAGTCACAAGCCCCTTTTGGGAATGATGTGTCTGGTAGAGAGGGGCCAAGTGTGATTATAGCCTAACACTTGGGGCTCTTTCTGGGTGTTTTCTTGAATACTGGCCCTTGAATTAATGGGCAGTGTTCAGGCAAGGAAGAGCCAGTCTTACCAGGAGCCTGCAGAGGACTTAAGGGCTGATTGAAATCCTTAATCACTGATAACCCTGCAAGTTTTCTTCTTTAGAAACCTGGCCTGTGGAGTGGCCAGAGAAATGAGTGTCTTTTTAGAGGAGATGGTTGTAGGTAAGGCCCTGCCATGGAGAGAAAATTAGGGACAATCATATCAGACTGGGAATACCTTTCAGGTTGTGACACATGATATGAAGCTGGAAGGAGGAGTAGTAGGATCTAGGCGATGTGGTAGGAATGCTGTACCGGGTAGAGGAATCTCTTCCTGCACTGACGAGAGGAAGCCTTGGGCGGGTGTCCTGGAAGACCTGAGTGGAGGTCCACGTCCTGCAGGGCTTCCTCACCAAGTCTACAAGTTCGGAGTTTTTCTCTTGAGGACATTTGGCTGTCGTTGAAGATTATAAACAAGATGGGGACATGATTGGATTGAATGTCCTATAGGGATTGAATCAGAGGGTTCATGAGTAAAAATGGTAAAACTTGCTAGGAGGCTGTTGGGGAAAACCAGATGATTTGGCCTTGTGCTTGGATGAGACCATGGAGTAGGGAAAGTGGAGGGATTACGATCGATTTAGGGGAATGATTGTATAGCACTGAGGAGTGATTGTGCAGGATGGGAACAATGCAAGCGTCCTTGATGGATGTTACTTTTTGATTTGAGTGTTCCTTGAGAGGTCCAAATTTTTTATTTCAATCCATGCTTTTTATAGTTTCCTTTTCTACTAGATTGTTTTTCCAAAATATTTAGAGTAACAGCATCTTCTGACATTTGATATCTGGAACTTCCCATACAGCATAAAATGCCAACATCATTTAACCAGTCTTTGTATCGACCTTACTTTTAGGGCCCTTCTCTGAAGGACAGCTTGGAGCATCCCCCAGTGTAAGTGGCTTTCCATTAGATTGCAGATATAGATCATACATTAATCACAGAACAGTTTTTTTCTTACCAGTTGTTCTAGGTTTATTTATCTCTCTAGATTTCCCCAACTGTTTGTCTTTTCTGCAACTTGCTTTTGGCCGGTCCAACTACCCTGGACCTTAGCAAGGACAAAGGGACAATCCCAAGCAACAGGGTGCCTGTACAGAGCCCTGACAGCTTCCTCTGAGCATCTCCCTTTGTCTCAGCCTCCTTGGTTTCCTAGTAGTTAAGTAACGGTCCAGTGTCATACAACTAGCAAATCATGGGAGTAGGATTCACAACCAGGTCGTCCGGCTCTGTGTTCTTTGTCACAACACCACATGGCCTCTTATAAATGGTTATAGTATCCTCAGTTTCCATTAGAATTCTTTCAGAATTATGTAAAAGGTTTTCATTGTTGTGTAAAGCTATCAGTCTTGTAGGGGACTGGTATAAGACACGTACAGCTACACTAATGAGGCTGGCTTGTTTGTGCCTTACCGCCTTATACTTGGGACGTGCTGTAGAGAGAGCAGTGAGGCTGGGAAGGAGCAGAGGCCGGAAGACATTTCCCACATGTGTTAAATAGTTAAAGACATAAAGTGATTGCTCTCATTCTCACTCTTCTAATGTCATTATCTTCAGCATATTTTCCTTTATTTCCACTGGAATATCCTTTAGCAGTTAGTTAACATTAATTGAACTATGTGCTAGGGATTGGTTATGTCATGGTGAGTGAAATATGGATTATGCTAGTTCTAGGCCACTTCAGGAGAAATTATACCAGTGGATAAAGTGATGAACAAATGTGTAGTTCCAGAATTGAGGAAAAGATTATGAAGACAAAGAACAGGGTACTTGACAGCAAATTAAGATATTTACAATGAAAGAAACTGGCCATGCAGGGACTCTGAAGCAGAGCATTCATTGGAGATGAAGCGTTTCCTAAAAGTCGAAGATGAGAATGTAATTGGTACGATATAGGAGTCCAGTGGAGGCCAGTAGAGTAGGTTCTGGTAAGTGAAGGGGAGAGCATCTTAAAATGAAGGCAAATAGGGAAGCAGGGTTCAGAAAATGCAGAGTTTTACAGGTCTGGTAAGGAATTTTATATTTTATTGTAAGCATAGATGGGATGTACTGTATTTAAACTGTACTGTATTCAAACACACTTTGACTCACTGAGAGAGATTAATAAAAATGCCAGTGGTCTTTCATTCATCAAACAGTATTTACTCTGTGCAGATACAGTAAAGGGCAGACAGACACTACAGAAGTAAACAAAGTATAATATCCGTGGAGTTTGGAGGTGAAGTATAGTGATGTCTGCAAGGTGGGTGGATGGAGAGACAGAAAGACACGTGGGAGGGCAAGTAAAGCCAGATGTTGTAGAATCTCAGTAGTGGGATATGCGCGTTCACTGTCCCAGCTCTTCTAGTTTTTCTGTAGGTTTGAAAGTTCTCATGGTAATGTTGGAGAAATAGATAAAATGACATGTGATGATAAGTACACTGCAAAAAACAGAGTAAGTAGAGTAATGAGAGACCTGATTTGTAAAGAGTGGTCTCATGTTTGAGAAGCGGTCAGAATGAAGTAATTGAAGAAGCCATAACTTTAGGGAAGATATTCGCGGACAAAGATTCTGAAGGAGGGGTGTGCTTCGCAAGTTTGCAGACCATCCAGTTGGTCAGGGAGTGGAGCAAAGTCCACTAAAGAGAGGAGATTGGCAATGAGATCAGAAAGAGGAAGTGCAAAACAGGTTCGGCGAAGGTTTCATAGACCTCGTAAGGACTTTGACTTTTGCTCTGCACTCTTAGAGGGAAATCCAGTGGAGAATTTTAGGCCAAAAAAAAAAAAAAAAAAAAGGCTTGATCTAACTTACTTAACAAGAACACTCTGGCTACTGTGTTAGGTATGGGTTATAGGAGGGCAACCGTGGAAGTCGGGAGACTTGTTAATGAAGTGTGTTAACTTTGGTGAGAGGATGGCTTTGGATGAGGTGGTAGAGATCTGATAGAAGGAGTCAAAATCTTGATACGTTTCCAAGCTAGAGATGAGAGAACTTGCTGTTAGATGTAATGTCCTATTCCTTAAATTTCTCATTTAGTCGGTCTTAGGCAATTTCTGGATGCCGTATTTGTAATGTTCCTCAGCTAATTCACCAGAGGTGAAGAACTATTCCTTCGTGAATTCCCCTCATTCCTCCTTTTCTCTATTCTCATCCTCTCCCCTCAACATGGGTGGTTTTTTTTTTTTTTTGAGTTTCAGTGCTGAGTTCAGCTATTTAAATTATTTACTATTTTAGTTTGTTGTTTCTACATTAGAACTTTCCTGTCTCCTGCCACGTGACAATACATCCTATTTTCTTTCTTGTTATCTTACAGATTGGGAGTCCAGAGGAGAAACCAATAATTTATTTCCAAAGACGGACAGTTATGAAATTAAGTCATTGCAAGTGAAGATAAAAAGACTTGAAAGCTCTAACCTTGCATGCACTAGAGTCAGAGATAACAGAGAAATCAAATGCCACTTGGAGAAACAACAGGAGGGACATTTCAGACAAACCGTAATAACATCTGGAGAAAGGTCTGTTTCCGTTCGGTGCACAGGTCATGGAGTGCTGCAGACAGATCGTACTAGAGCAAAAAACAGTGACTGCAAGGGATGTAGGGAAGCTGTCAGGTACCAGTCACACCATAGTCAACAAGAAAGAAGTCCAAATAAGGAAAAAGACTCTAAATGTGGAGAATGTGGAAAAGCCTTTAATAGTAAGTCAGACTTGATCAAGCATCAGAGAATTCATGAAAGCAAAAAACGTAATGAAAACAAGAAATGTGCCTATATCCGTGGCTCTGAAGTTACTAAACCTCAGAGCACTAATACTGGTGAGAAACCTCATAAATGTAAAGAATGTGGAAAAGCCTTCCATTCTAGCTCACAACTTCGTAAACATCAAAAAATCCATATAGGTGAGAAACCCTATAAATGTAAAGAGTGTAGAAAGGCCTTTCCATCTACCTCACAACTTAATTTACATCAGAGAATTCATACAGATGAGAAATACTATGAATGTAAGGAATGTGGGAAAGCCTTTACCCGCCCCTCACACCTTCTTCGACATCAGAGAATCCACACTGGGGAGAAACCCCACAAATGTAAGGAATGTGGGAAAGCCTTTCGTTATGACACGCAGCTCAGTCTTCATCAGATCATTCATACTGGTGAAAGACGCTATGAGTGTAAGGAATGTGGGAAGGTATATAGTTGTGCCTCACAACTGAGTCTACACCAAAGAATTCATACTGGTGAGAAACCTCATAAATGTAAGGAATGTGGGAAAGCTTTTATCTCTGACTCACATCTTCTTCGACATCAGAGTGTTCATACTGGGGAGAAACCATATAAATGTAAGCAGTGTGGGAAAGCCTTTCGTCGCGGCTCAGAACTTACTCGACATCAGAGAGCTCACACCGGAGAGAAACCCTATAAATGCAGGGACTGTAAAATGGCCTTTACTTGTAGCACAGAACTTATTCGCCATCAAAAAGTTCACACAGGTGACAGACCCCATAAATGTAAGGAATGTGGGAAGGCTTTTATTCGAAAGTCAGAGCTTACTCATCATGAGAGAAGTCATAGTGGTGAAAAGCCCTATGAGTGTAAGGAATGCGGGAAGGCCTTCGGTCGTGGCTCGGAACTTAATCGACACCAGAAAATTCATACTGGTGAGAAACCTTACAAATGTAAGCAATGTGGGAAGGCTTTTATTCGGGGCTCACACCTTACTAAACATCAAAGAATTCATATAGAACAGAGAAGTGAATGAAGACGTGGGAGGGCTTAAAATTTTATTGACATCTGCAAAGTCCTGCTAGGAAAACACAAACCCACCGGCTGATTTTAAGGGATGTGGGGAAGTGTTTGAAGATAACAACTTAATATCAAGAGTTCACACTGTGGGCACAGGCTGTTATTTGAGGGCCAGAATTTGATGTGTTACTGCTGAGATACTTGATAAATATTAGTGATTGGGAGGGTTCTATTTATGTTTCAAAATTTATTAGACCGTCAGGATTCAATTAGTGTAAAAGTGAAAAAACTTCATAAATGTAAGGAAAATGGGAAGGCTTTGGAAGGCAGTTAACGTGTCAGTGACGGTCCTACAGATGTTTCTCAGCATCAGGCTCATTTGCCCTGTGGGAAATCAGAGGATTCATAATATAAATGACATATATATAGGAGACAAGTTTGCTTTAGCTTGTTACTCATCTGGGAATTCATACTTGGGAAAGGGCTATGTCAAAAATGCAGCATGTTCTTCTGTCCCACTCAAATCTTGTTAAATATTTAAAGCTTATCCGATAAAACTAACCTGAGCTGAATCATAGTGGGACAGGACTTAACCAGTACTCAGTCTTTACTTGCCTTCACCATTTTAATTCCTTTCTTCTAGGGCAAATGACTTAACTAGGTCTAAATTTTCTCCCTTAAAAATTAGTAATATTAGCACCATCCTGTTATCATTGTGAAGATGAAATATCCCTTAGAATACTGTGTGGCTCATATAAGTGTGTTAAATAAGAACTGCTTTTATTTCTTTATTTTTATACTTGTGGTTGGAGATCATTTGAGAGGAAGGCCTTATGTGTGCAATGACTATAGGAACATCCTAAGTTCCTTTTTATTGAATGTCAGGTAATTCCTTCTGGAGAAAAATTAAAAACTGAAAGTTATCATTCACCTGACCCTCTTGCCTCACTAGGGGGAAGGAAATCAAGGCAAATTACAATTAGGAATGAATGACAAAGGGACAAACTACGTGTTGAAATGTGTAAGATGAAACAAAGCTATACCCAGGAAGATAACTTCTCTCAGTTGGGGTAGGAAGTGGACACAATGGCCAGGATTCATCGTCAGTTCTCTGCACTCGGCCACTGCCTGTGCTAAAAGATTCCCCGGAAACACATGTTGAAATCAGAGGAAGGAGGGAGTGAATAAATATCCATCTCTAGTGGGTAGAAAAGCTCTCACAAAGTAATTAGAAAGCAAAACAAACCAAAAACCTTGAAAACTTTTGAAATGGGAAAATAACCCTCAAGCATCATGAATGAGAGGATATGTAACTACAAAAGTGGAGTTTTAAAGAATAAGGCTATACAGTTTTGGTTGCCTACCCATTGGTGTTAGCCATTCTCCCTTTGCCAGGACTGTCTGCTGCCCATCTGAAGTCTAGCTTTTGCTATCCTAGTTTGCTTAGTGATTGGACACATATATAATAGTCCTGACCATAGAAGATCTGAGCAAAAGTCATACGTAGGCTTTATGTTAAATTTTCTTTCCTAACAAAATAGGAAATGGTCCTCCTATACCCAGGATGCATGTCTATATGTGTAATACCTGGAACTGTGGCCATTTGGCTACCACACGGGTAAGAGGCTGAGATTGGCACAGGGGTAGATTGGAATTATCTGCATCCTTGACATTGTTGAGCTGATGAAACAGTGTAGAACTGCCCTGTTCCTGGACTTTGAGTAAGATAAGAACCTTCATGCCTGTCAGTTTGAAGTTGTACTCTCTTTTTTATGATATATCAGAGTCCTGGAAAAATATTTTTGTATGATATACACATATTTATTCCTTTTAATTTAGTAAAAGGGGGAAATGTTTGTATTTGGCTTCTTTTTATGGTGTATCTGAATAGTGGTAAAGCATTATTTTCTTAAATATTTTTTGACATGTATATACACATATTCTACTTTGATTTAGTAAGACATGAGAAATGTTTTTTTACATTCAGCATTTTATAATGTGTGTTTATATTCAGCTTTTTAAGGCAAGTCTGAAATCCTGAAAGATATTTTCCTGAATAAAGAATCAATAAACTGATTTAAAGAGGTATACCATATGATTCCTCTCGTATCAGAATATCTAACAGATAAAATCTTCTAAGTGTTCAAGATACAAAGAGTCACAGCTATGAGGCAGGCATAACCCTTTTAGGAAATTTGGAGGGGCGCCTGGGTGGCTCAGTCAGTTAAGCGTGTGACTGGCTCAGGTTATGATCTCATGGTTCAGGAGTTCAAGCCCCAATTTGGGCTCTGTGCTGACAGCTCAGAGCTTGGATTCTGCTTCAGATTCTGTGACTTCATCTCTCCCCTCCCCTGCTCGCACAGTGTCTCTCTCCAAAAAATAAACAAACATTAAAAAAAAAATTTGAAAAAGGACAACATTCAAAACAAATCACCCAAAAAAAGAATCCATTGTACTTATGGTATATGAGTATTCCAATTAAAATAGCAAGTTAAATCTAGCAACCTATTACAGAAAATTGTTGGGGTTTTTTGTTTCATGACCTGATCTGTCTAGTTATTTTTTTAAAGTAATGTATAAATGTAGTGTTTATATGTTGAAAACTGGATCCTAAAATAACTATTTTTCCCACTCAAAGTAGTAACTGAGAAACTATTACTGCACATGCATATTCAGCTGCTGTGAAGTCACTGTAGTTATCCACTTAATCGGACCTCATGGGCTGTAGATACATTTGGAATAATGACTAGTGGACTCCACTTTAGTCTCACACTTTAGAAAATAAAACATACTTCAAATAAGTTTAATGTAAACATGTATTACATAGTAAATTAAATCCATTATAGCTAAATAGTCCATTGGAGGAGAATTTATAATAAAAATCCAAGCATTTCTTAGTTTTTTAAGTATGCGCTATGCCCAGTGTAGGGCTTAAATTCCAGACCCTGAGATCAAGAGTCACATGCTCTGCTGACTGAGCCAGCCAGGTGCCCCCAAGCATTTTTTACAGGAGGGAATGATTGCTAAATTGTATCTGTACTGGCATAATTATTTCTTAAGTCTGTTCTTGAAAGTTGTACATACCGTTTTAAGAGGACAACTTCTGCCCTTAGGAGGAATTGAAGAATTAATAAAGATAGGCAAAACCAGGCATGATCATAGTACTGGTTTCATTATAATTTTTAATATTTTTGACATAACATATTAAGAGATGATTCTCTTTCATTTTTTGCTCATGTATATATTTTCCTTTTTTCAAGACTTGAAAGTTATATTCTGGTTTTATATAACATGTTTTACAAAAAAAAAAGAAAAAGAAAAAACCCAAACAGGGTTGTATTATAAAGATTAAAGAACTATAAGAGCTCCTGACTTAGTCTGAAGGGCATATGACTCTTGAACTTGCAGTCAGGAGTTCAAGCCCCATGTTGGATGTAGAGATTATAAATAAAGCAACTTTAAAAAATAGGGACGCCTGGGTGGCTCAGTTGGTTGAGCATCTGGCTTTCTATTTTGGCTTCGGTCATGACCTCACAGTTTGTAGTTTCGAGTGAGCCGCACATTGGGTGACTTTCAGCGTGGAGCCTGCTTAGGATTCTGTCTCCCTCTCTGCCCTTCCCCTGCTTGCACTCTCAAAAGTGGATTACAAAAAAAGTGGATTACAAAAAAACCCAACAATTAAATTTATTCTCTGAATCGCCATTACCAAAAGCCTTCCATGTTTTCGCCATACTCAAGAAGCATGCCCACATCTAGGAAGTTTGTTTTGGTGGCGGTGGTGGTGTGTGTATAGTGTAGCATAGTTTAAATGGGATCATGCTTCCACATTGAGGTGCAATCTCCTTTTCTCACTTGGTAATTTACCATGACTGGGCTTCCTTTCAGTCAGTGCCTACAAGTGTAACTTTTTACCTTTTAGACTCTTAAGTTATAAAGACAAAGCATAATATATGCAGCCCAATCTTCCACCACTTCAGATCAGATTTGTTACTTTACAAATAATTGTACAGCAGTTTTACTACACATGTATTGTTTCATGTTGGTGTTTCTGTTGAGTGGATGGATTCCCACCAGTTGGATTTCTTGCCTTACAACATAGTGTATTTTAAATGTAGTGAATGCCTTATTATTTTCTGAAATTAGCCATTGATCTGGGAATGTATGTCCTTTCCCAACAACTTCAATGAAGAATGAATCTTTTGTTCCCTCCAATGTTTTGCTCCTACAGAAAAAATAAAGAGTAAATAAAAATTTAAAAATGTAAGATATCTTACATGAATTTTTAAATTTCTAATGTAGAAATATTATTGTGCCCTACTATATTATTATCACACATTATATTCTGAAAGTTATAAAATTTTTTAAATGTTGTCTTTTAGTTAATGATTATTTATTTTAGTTTTCTCTTCTGGATTGGTAATGTGCAAACATAAAATTTTTTAAATTTAGCCCAGATTAAGTGCCTACCCAAATCAACTACTGGGAAGTATTTGTGGAACCAGTTGCTGTTTTGCAAGATTCAATTTAACTATATAAGAATCTTTTATTTATTTATTTATTTTGTTAGTTTTATTTATTTTTGAGAAAGAGAGACAACGTGAGCAGGCAAGGGTCAGAGAGAGAGGGAGACACAGAATCCAAAGGCAGGCTCCAGGCTCTGAGCTGTCAGCACAGAGCCCGACGCAGGGCTCCACTCAAACCCACGTACTGTGAGATCATGACCTGAGCTGAAGTCAGATGCTTAACCGACAGCCACCCAGGCACCCCCTAATAAATAAGAATCTGAAAACAGTCAATAGTATAAAACATTGGAAATAAATAATTCTATAGAGGAAGAAATAAAAGAACCCAAATGGTAATAGACTTCACTTAAAAAAAAAAAAAAGGATGAATCTTTTGTTAAATTGAGTGAAGAACCACCTGGGTGGCTCAATCGGCTAAGCATCCAACTTCAGCTCAGGTCATAACTCATGGTTCATGAGTTTGAGCCCCATGTTGGGCTCTCTGCGGACAGCTCATAGCCTGGAGCCTATGTCTCCCTCTTTCACTCTCCCTTCCTCTCCCATGCTTGTTTGCTCTCTCTCTCAAAAATAAACATTGAAAAAATTAAAATAAGTAATAAAATTTTTAAAATGAGTGAAGAAAAAAGTGCCTTTAATTTGCATTTTCTTAACTGCTCGTGAGGTTGAGCATATATCATGCCTAAGAGTTATTTGAATTTTGCTGCTGTGAATTGCTTGTTTTTATGTATTCAATTTTTTAAATTGGAGTAGTTTTTGAAGGAGTTTGTGGAAACTTTCTTTTGTTACATACTTTGCAGTTGGTTTTCTTAGCCTAGCATGTATTTTTTACCTTTTTAATGGCAAAAGAAATCAACTGACTTTTTCTGTGAAGGGCCAGACAGTAAATATTTTAGGCTTTGTGGTCATAGAGAATCTACTCTGCCTCTGTAGTGTGAAAGCACACATGAGCCGGTGGTTCTTCACCAGCGGTAGTTTTACCTTTTGTACTCCTGATCCCAGGAGACACGGGCAGTGTCCAGAGACATTTTTGGTCATCAGTTTGAGGGGGAGGGCTGCTGGCATCTAGGGAATAAAGGCTAGGGATGCCCTGAATATACCCTGTAATGCATAGTACAGCCCCTCACAACAGATCTGGGGGTTCCTGGGTGGCTCAGTTTATTAAGCAGGTGTGACTTCAGCTCAGGTCATGATCTCACAGTTGGTGGGTTCGAGCCCTGCATTGGGCTCTGTGCTGACAGCTCAGAACCTGGAGATTGCTTTGGATTCTGTGTCTCCCTCTCTTTGCCCTTTCCTGAATCCTGGGAAAGTATGATATTATAGATTCTTCTTGTGGCTGAATCAGCCTTCTGATTGCCCAATAACAGAGGACCCGGAAGGCCAGTGTGGGCCCTTGAATGACCAATGAAGAAAAGATTATTTTTTTAGACTGAAGTTGCGTAGAGACAGGCGGCCCCGGAACTCTGTTTAATCTGGGCTGCAGTTTCTAGCAAGGGTACAGAGTTAGCTATATAAGCACTGTGTATAAATTAAAAGGTTTATTAGAAAAGGCAGAGAAAACTGCAATAACCACATGTAGTTCCACTAGTTGAGCAGAAGTGGAAGGGGTGGGAAAACTTATGACTTGGTCCTCAAAGGTATAGGCTGCTGTGCCAGTAGAGGAGCCGTCAGTAAAGACTACTAAGGCCTGTGATAGTGGATGTCGAGAGGTTTTTGTTGGGAATATAAATTCATGACTGTTAAAGAAATGTAGGAGTTTGTTAAGTGGGTAATGATTGTCTAACCCACCTAAAAAAAAAAAAAAGGCACATGTGATAGGCCAGCAATCAGCAACCTGAAAAAGCCAGTCAAGCTGTCCTTTTGAGTAGGGTTGTATGATGGAATCAGGCTCCTTGCCAAAATACTTTACATTTTGTTCTCTCCCTAGAATGATAAGGTCTGCCACAGCCGAATAGTAAGGATAGATGACCTTGGCAGGCGAGGAGGGAAGATGCACCCACATAATGGGGTTATTTTGCCAGAAAACTGCTGTAGGAGTAAGAGAGGTTTTGCAAATAATAGCCACAGAAGAGGGAAGCCCTGGCTGGAGCGTTCTCATGAGGACCATTGTTTTGTTTACTGCCCTACGGTCCTGCAATAATCTCCATTTACCTGATTTCTTTTTTATGCCAAATATAGGGGTATTTTAAGGAGAATTACTCTCTACTATGCGTCCAGCAGCTAACTGCTCCTGCACTAGCTGATGTGCTGCTTGCATTAAAGGCCATTGATCAACCCACACAGGGTTATTAGATTTTTAAGTGATCTTATCTGCATGGGATACAGGAATGTCAATGGCCCTACTATAAATTTCCTAATCCTTTTCTTTGGAGATTGCCCTGTAATTCTATAGGTTGGGCAGTGCCTCCCTCATTTTTTTTTTTTCTAGTCCCCTTCCTGGCTTAAATCCCTGGGCTAGTATCTGTGCTGTAACTATTTTATTTGGGCTGCACATAATAATACCCATCTGAGTCAGGAGGTCTTTCCCCCATAAATTGACAGGAAGTCCTTGAATAACAAAAGGTTGAATGTTTCTTTGATTTTCCTCGCATCTTGCCAACGCAATAACTTTGCACCTTTTTTTCTGGGTTTTGTTTTGACCTATGCCCTTAAGGTTAGTTAATGTAGGCGATAGAGGCCACTGTGAAGGCCAAGCTTCCTTTTTAATAATGATGACGTCAGCCCCAGGGTCTACTAATCCCTCTTGTTGGATCTACAGTCCTTAAAAAGATAAATGCTCTAGATTACAAACAAATACTTTATGACATTTCTGTATATCATAGATATCTTAAGAGAAAGTCTCTTAATCTGGATAAGTAAACATGAAAGGACCAACAATGTTTTTAACAACAAGAGTCACAAAACTATAATCTTTATTAGTTTACTTAACCCTATGATTTTAATTTTTGTTTAGCTTGAATGTAGCTTTTAGCTCTGGAAATTTCTACTCATTTTAGTATTAATCTAAAAGATGTTAAATACTGTATTTGTTTTAAAAGTCTTTTTTACAACTTTCCTAGAAGAAGAAACAAGTTTTGTGACAAAATCTAGAAATTTAGTGACACTTATATTTTGATTACTAAAGGTGTTAAGTAATGATCTTATACCAAAACATTAAGACTTTAGGAATTGCACATATATATGAGCAGTTACAGCATTTACACATGCAATATAACCTAAGGTGTATCATTGTACTAGAGTGCTTTTTAAAGTAACTTGGCATCCTCAATGAAAGGGCCTAATTGGTTAAAAGACTTTTCTATCATTTGAATACTGGGAAATTTATTAAAACCTTACCTCAGAGAAGTTTTGACTAAGCAATCAAAGACCTGATAAAGATAGGACCTAAAGCTTTTGTCTTCTTAACAAAAGAGAAACCCTTCATTTACATAGTCTTATCAAGAGCAGACCAAAGGTCCAGAAAAACTTGTCTTTTGAAAGAGAGTAAAGCAGAATTTTAATCTTATACCAATATACCTTTAATATTCCATTCATCTCAACCTCACACATAAAATTCTTTTTAATGATTTCCTTTCCCTAAAACTTTGTCCCATAGCCATTTCTTTCCAAACAACCAATCTCATTCAGGACAAAAGTATTTTCTTTTACCCTTAACAAAAATGCACTTTTATTTCTTATAGCTTTTTTACATATCCCCAATTGTTTTGCCACAAATCAAAAGCCCAGGCATCTACAGACCCTATCCTGTATTAATATATCAATCACTAGTTGTGGCTTGTGCTTTGATTTTTATCTTGTTAGACAGCCAATGAATTTAATATCAATTTATTATCAAGTAAAACCTTAACCTTTTAAGTTACCAAGAACCTTTAAAACTATTTTAACAATTACTCATGAAAACTACAGAACAGACCAAATTAACCATCCTTTTAACATACACTTGTTAAAAATTGGAGCAGAGATCATAGGAACCTATTTGACTTCTGGCAGATTTAGATAGAACATAAATTTCTGTTTTTATCTCAAACCAACAAACTTAAGCTTAAACACTGAATAAGTTTTGCTTGAGCCCAGGTAAGACACTTTGTTCCCTATAGTTGATTTTAACCTCGAAATTTGGTGCAAAAAAAACCTGATTTTTGTGGTCTTTTGTTTCTTATCACCTAAAGCAGAGGGAGGTGTTATGCAAATTGACCTCTCCCCACCCAGCAGTTGGCAACCTGCTGGCCTTCTGGTTGCCCCGGGCAATGGAGGAAGGGGGAGCAAGAGGAGAGGCTCCCCAGGGGGCAGAGAAGGAAAATTCCCAGTTTAAAATTTTATCAGCTCTGAGAGGAGCAGGTTTGAGGCTTTTTGTTTTGTTTTGTTTTGACCAGTAGAATTAGGCAATCTATGTCAGTCCAGAGAAGACAAAGAATTCTCTCCGGAACAAAGTGAGTTTCCAGCAGCTGTTGGGAAACATTCCTTCAGGTCTCTGTCCCAAGGTAGACCAACAATATTTAGTTCAAATTATAGCCATCAACCTGGGAAATGAATGAGGGAGAAGCCCTCACTTCTACAAGGCAGAGGAACACAGAGAGAGAGTCAGTGTCCCCTTCAGTATGATTTTATTTAAGCCAAACCAATAAGGTCTCCTTCTCTGTATAGTCCCAACCCCATGTTCTCCTGAGGCGGTGTAAAACCAAAATTCATGACAGTAACAACTGGACATAAGTGGCCACAAAACAGGTTTGCAGGTTTACTAAAGGGCACGACCGACGTCTCGGTGTGGCCCCGGGGTGGGAAGTAATGCTGCATCCAGCCTTCCACTCAATACCCCAGACAAAAAGCACATGTGCATTTAAAATTTAGATGATAAACTAGCTTATCTCTGGAGGTTCAGACAGGTGACTCTTACAGATTACTGGAGCCATTTTCAGGGTGGAAGAAAATCTATATAGAGTCCTCTTTCTTTAGACCCTATATGGCTCAAAGCTTTTCAAGTTCTGACCTATCCATCACTCTAACTCTGCCTATCTCTGGGGGGGGGGGGG
>PISW01009602.1:0-58920 GCA_004023785.1 Mungos mungo | reverse complement strand
TTTAGAATCAATAAAAAGTGGACAAAATTCATCAATGACCAATACTATAGAATGAGGTATTACTTTTCTGTTTCCTCTGAAATTAGCCTGACCACACCATCTCCTGATCCCATTTTCAGCCATCAATGAAGGGGTAGACTCCTGCTATCGTAAGTACCATAAGTCCCCATGCCTCAATGAGCACAACTCATTGGACCAGTAGGGTCATTTAACCTACAAGATGAGGGAAACTTGATTATATGACTGAGGATTTTGAATGAAGAATCCTAGAATTTGAAAATCACTTGGTAATAATTCCTATATCTAAGATCCTACAGACTCAAGATGGAGCAGACATCTACTATTTTATGAGCACATAAAATGAAGAATGACTTCCCAGAGAAGCAAGATAATGAAGCAGACACACAAAGAGAAGCAGAATATTATCTATATTATGTGTCTCCCGAGAGACAGACAGAAAAATAGAGGGACACACATAGAGACAGTGAATGTCTATACTTTTGTTTTTACCCAATTCTTGTCCCATGGGAAGCCTGTTATTTTCCTGTTGAATTCCATGTCCCACCTCTTTACCATATATTTAATATTTATTAGCTAACTTGTGTGGGTTTTAGTTTCTCATATATAATGAGGCATCCTGCAAGACAATTCCGTCTTGACGTATTATATCCATTATTGGTATGTACCTATTACCTATTACCTGTAACTTGATTAATTATGTTCAAGGTAGCAAAAATTCTTTTGCAGGGTTCACCCACGAACACAAATTTAACAACCAAATTTCCTTTGCATTGCATCATGCTCTTTGTAATGTAAAGGTCACAGGTTTTTTGGTCAAAATAATCTGGGCTCTAACCCCAGATCTGCTCATCTAATAACTAAGATAATGGAAAGAAGTTACGTAACCTTATTCTCTGTTGTAAAAAACAAAACAAAACAAAACCTTACTTGTATAAAACATAGAAATTATTCCAAAGTAGTATATATCACGCAGCTTCAATAATTACCAACATCACCTCAGTCTAATCATGAAGAAGCATCAGGCACACCTAAATTGGAAAACGTGCTACAAAATAACTCATCAGTACTCCTCACAAGTGTCAAGGGCATGAAAAACAGGACAGATGGGGGGACGGTTATAGATTCAAGAAGACTAATGAGACGTTACAATTAAATGCATGGGGGGGACTCTGGGTTGAAACCGGCACTAGCAAAAGAACATGAGTTGGACACTGGGGAGAAGGGGAGAAATTAGAATAAAATCTCAAGGTCAGTTGATATTGTTCTATCAATATTAATTTCCAGGTTTGACCATGGTACCATGGTTATATAAGATGGCAACATTAGGGAAAGCTAGCTAATATGCAGTCAGGCTCCTCATGCTAAAAATAGCCCAACTTCTCTATACATATAAAATTGTTTTGGGGTGCCTGCGTGGCTCAGTCTGTTAAGCGGCCAACTTTGGCTCAAGTCATGATCTCACACTTCATGGGTTTGAGCCCTGCATTGGGCTCTGTGCTTGACAGCTCAGAGCCTGGATGGAGCCTGCTTCGGATTCCGTGTCTCCTTCTCTCTCTTCTCCTCCCCCACTCATGCTTTGTTTCTCTGTCTCAATAATAAATAAAAACATTAAAAAAAAGAAACCATTTAAAATTGTTTCCCAAACAATTTTAAAAAATAATATTTACAACACTCCCCCATTCTTATTTCTTTTACTGCTTCCCCAACCTACACTGCTTTTTCTTTTTTTCCTGCTGGAGTATTTTAAAGCAAATCCAGATAGGATATAATTTTACCAATCAGTCCCTGACTGATAAGAATGCTATTTTATAACATATTGCAATAACATTACCACACCTCAAAAAATCAGTAACAGTTCCTTCATACATAATACTCAGTCCATGGTCTATTTTATCAACTGTCCCCAAAATGCTATTTATGGGAGGTTTTTGGTTAAATCAGACCCCAGGCAAGGTCCTGCATATTGCATTTGCTTGGTGTGTCTCTCCAGTGTCTTCTCATCAGAGACAGTTTCTGTCCCCCTCCTTTTTTTTGCCATTTATTTTTTTAAGAAACTAGGTCATTTTTCCTGTAGAATTTCCCACATTTTGTTTTGGATAGCATTAAGCTTGTGATTCAGTTTTTTTATTATTATAAAGTGGGGACAATGACATTCCCCTCAAAGGGGTTTTATAAGACCTAAATGTGAAAAATATCTGACAAAAGCCCAGAACACAGGAAATGTTTGTCCCAACCCCTATTCACCACTTCCTCCTCCAGTCCTTTCGGAAGGTTTATAATTTACTTTGAGAGATAGGGGAGGGACTGAGAGAGAGAGGGAGAGAGAATCCCAACAGACACGGGGCTCGATCCCAGAAACAGTGAGGTCATGACCTGAGCAAAAATCGAGTCAGATGCTTAATTGAGCCATTCAGCACCCCGTAATTCATTGGGTTTTAAATGGTCACCATTTATTTAACATTAAGTCTTCATTAGACTCACTCGCGGATAGCACTCACATGGGCTAACAGATTAGTTTTCATAAATGCTGCATAATAAGGATCGGACCCTAGAAAAAAGTAAACAAGAAAATTCTATCCCACCATTAAAAGTGACCATGTGACCACTACTCAGGGTGTGGTCTGTGGACCAGCAGCAGCAGCACATCTTCTGGAAGTTTGTTAGAAATGCAGTCTCAGGTCCTACCTGGACAAGCTGAATCAAAATCTACATTTTAACAAAAGATACAGGGTTTTTTGTGTGTACACTATATACAGAGAAAGCGCCAATATTTAGAGCACTAAAAGATTGGTTTTGGTATGGAAATTCAGGATTCCCTTTCTTCACCCTGACAGAGAAGGTTCTAGACTGCCCCCCAAATGATGGAGTTCTTGTCTCCCTTTCCTCAACTCCTGTCTCTCTTTAAATTTTAACACAGAGCTGGGAAGCTATAGGACTTCTGCGGGTAGAGGCCAGCAGGAGCCCTTTCTTTCTCCACCAACTCTTTAAAAGAAGAATCAAGAAGGTGGGGTTTCTTAGGAGTTTCAGGCAATACTTTTGTAAATGAGCTGTGAGTTCTCACATTCCTCACATTCTCACAAGGAAAAACTTTTCAAAAATCCTCAAACATAGCTGTTATTTTGCCCAAGGATGTTGCTCACTTCAGAGCTTCTAACCTCAAGGGTGCCCTTGCTTTGGTTTGAAGATATGTCTCCAAGTTGGAGATGTCAGATGACCCTGAAGGGTTTTCAAGAAGCATGAGCCGTCCTGACCCCCCTATGATGGTCTGTTCCCAGAGGAGGAGTGGAATGTTCCAACTACACCTGAGCTTATCAGTCCACCTACACTTGGATTTTAGAGAAATTTGTTTTAACATAGAGTCATGCTAAGGGTAGATGAGGAATTTTAATCTTGCCTCAGACTCCAGAGAAGTGATATCTGACCTGACGGCCAGACCACATTAATAGCTCTGGGTATTTTGGCTTTTGTTTAAAACATGCCTTTTAATTAAATAAATAGTAGATGAATTCATCTGGAATATTTTAAAGTAAACCCAAGATATCACATTTCTGTACCCATAATTAAGTATGAATCTCTAACATGCCAGGATTTTTTAAACATAATCAAAATAATAGTTTCATATCAAAACGAATTCACAATAGTCCTTAATATCATCTTATATCCATTCACGTTCAATTTCCCCAGAGTTCTCAATGTTTTTTTTTCTTTTTACAATTAATTCATGAATCAGGATGCTGCCAAGAACCTATAAGTTGCATTTGGAAACTATGTCCCTTAGCTTGCTCTCTGTAATCACTTTAGAGCATTAAATCAATTTAGAGCACTAAAAGGTTGTTCTTGGTATGGAAATTCGGGATTCCCTTTCTTCACCCTGACAGAGAAGGTTCTTGACCGCCATCCCCCTCCCTCCGAAATGATGGAGTTCTTGTCTCCCTTTCATCAACTCCTGTCTCTCTTTAAATTTTAACACAGAGCTGGGAAGCTGTAGGACTTCTGCAGGCAGAGGCCAGTAGGAGCCCTTTCTTTCTCCACCAACTCTTTAAAAGAAGAATCAAGAAGAAGATGGGGTTTCTTAGGAGCTTCAGGCAGTGCTTTTGTAAATGAGTTGTGGTGGTAGTGGTGGTTTATTGTAATTTATTTGTTGAAGAGGCAGGGCCATTTGCCCTATCCGACTTCTCCAATCCTGGATAAGGCTGATGGTTTCTTTGGGACACCTTACAATGTATTTCCATCTCTGTATTTCTTGTAAGTAGCTAGTTAAATATTATGTGATTAGGGGCGCCTGGGTGGCTCAGTCAGTTGAGTGTCCAGCTTCATTTGGGTCATGATCTCGCGGTTCCTGGGTTTGAGCCCTGCGTTGGGCTCTGTGCTGACAGCTAGCTCAGAGCCTGAAGCCTGTCTTTGTATTCTGTGTGTGTCTCTCTCTCTCTGATCGTCTCCTGCTCATGCTGTCTCTTTCTCTCTCAAAAATAAATAAAACATTAAAAAAATTTAAATATTATGTGATTTTAAGTTAATAACAGGCAATGCAAAACTATAGTACTTAGGAGCTGCCTTGATAGGCTGTGAGGAAGTAAACGTGGCTTCAAAGCTTGGTAGAACCAGCTCTGCTCAGGGTCTATGAACTTGAACCTGTCACTTGAAGCCTGTCTCACCATGACTTCTCATAGTACACTTCTATTTCTCAGAGCGAATAACGAGTATGCAAGGGGTTACCGTGAAGATTAGATCTTGCAAAGCACTGACCAGCCTAAAGCTGGTGCCCTGTAATTGCTTATTTCTCCTTTTGTCTCTGAGCCTCACACTTCTCAACAGTCAACTGAGATGACCAGACTTTGTATGACCTAAGTTTCCTTCCCAGCTATGAAATTCCACGACCTCTGCTACATTTTAGTATCAGAGATCGGGTCAGTTAAACTGGCATGAAACAGAATCCAGTGTTTACTTATGCTCTCTTTCTGCTAGAAACTGCTTAAAATTAATTTTTTTATCTTTTTTTTCACTCAATAAATATTCATTTGTCACTGACTGTGTCCAGAGACACTCCTCTGGGGACTATGAAGATAATGAAGACATAGTTCTTCCGCCCAGGCTGCTCACAGTCTGGGAGCTAGGGAGGGGATAAACAAACAAGGCGACAAGCAATGCTAGAGGGCTGAAGGAGGTGCTTTCATTAGAAAGGCATCAAAGACAGCAACAACACTGGGCTTGCGTTTCAGGAAACTTCCATCAGAGGTGGTGAGTTTGGGCTGGTCTAGCTGCTCTCCTTATGACATAGGACAAGCTGTCTGTGATTCAGTGAAGAACAGTCAACAGAAAGAAGGGAGTAAGAACTAAGGAGGGTGAGTTTGTGAGGAGCTCTGAGGCCTGTCGTCTCCAACCAAGGGATGAGAATGCTGCAAGCTTTGTGGGAGACGTCACTGAACAGTTGAGAAGGAGCGCTTGGGATTGGAGGCGATGAACAATACTTTGGGGAGTGAGCCAAAGAGAAAATCCAGCAAAAAATAAAATGTAGAAGAAAAGAATAAATCTGGGGCACATGGGTGACTCAGTCAGTTGAGCGTCCGACTTCGGCTCAGGTCATGATCTTGAGGTTCATAAGTTTGAGCCCTGGGTAGGGTTCTGTGCTGAGAGCTCAGAGCCTGGAGTCTGTTTTGAGATTTTTTTTTAATGTTTTATTTATTTTTGAGAGAGAGAGACAGCATAAGCAGGAGAGGGTCAGAGAGAGAGGGAGACACAGAATACAAAGACAGGCTTCAGGCTCTGAGCTAGCTGTCAGCACAGACCCTGACACGGGGCTCAAACCCAGGAACCTTGAGATCATGACCTGAGCCAAAGTCGGATGCTTAACTGACTGAGCCACCCAGGCACCTCAGTTTATCTCCCTCTCTCTCTGTTCCTTCCCCACTTGCATTCTGCCCCTCTCTCTCAAAAATAAATAAACATTTAAAAAATTTTAAAAAAAAGGAATCTGCTTTAAAAAGTTAAAAGCCCACACAGAAACAAAAGTTTCTTTTTATATAATCAGCATTTTCTAAGCGACGCAAGGATGACAAAGTCAATATAAACAAGTTCAGTCACATCAAGAAATATCTGACCTTGACAGGCAGTTTCCTTCTTCAAGGTCTCAGCCCCAGTTTTGTTTGTAGATTATCACTTCTCACACACTGTGTGATATGCACATACCTTCACACACCTACAAACATAGAGGTTACATACCCTCTCGCACACACATATCGTAAGACTACTTAATATTTTATTTCATATTATAATACTAATAGTGGTGTAGGGGAGCCTGGGTGGCTCAGTCAGTTAAGCGTCCGGCTTCAGCTCAGGTCATGATCTCATGGTTCGTGGGTTCGAGCCCTGCGTCGGAGTCTGTGCTGAAAGCTAGCTCAGAGCCCGGAGCCTGTCTTCAGATCCTGTACCTCCCTCTCTTTCTGACCCTCTCATTTTTCTTTAATATGCTTGTCCACACACACAAAAATAAAACAAAAAGACAAGCAAAACGCAATAATATAAACTTGGATGGTTTGGACTAAGCAGGTAAATTGTTAATTACTTTTATATTATTTTACTTGGGGGGATGATAGAAACATAATTTCAACTGGACCCTAGTCTGTGAGATTTACATTCATGTTGACTTTGGAAATGAAAGTAATGTGCATCACTCTTGGCATACTTTAATGGGGATCATTTCTATTCTGAACATTTACATTCTGTTCTCTGGATTTGTAGCACCAAATAGATTTTTTCTGTGTTAATGGAATCAAAGTCTGTAGTTTCATTGTACGCATTTGATAGAATCAGTACATGAGATGACAGTTTTTCTTGCATGTTTGATTCTGAAATAGCAACCATCTGCATGATGGATTTGACCCTAATATCAGGCTGATAAAATTTGAGAAAGCAGATTTCTGACTTTGCCTTCCAATGTGACTGTGAGCAAATATCACAAGGCTGAGAAGCACCATCATGCACGCTGATAACATAGGCTGTAATGTAAGGGGGCTGCCTCACTTTACATTTCATTCTTGTTGTAAAAGTCCAGTGAAGAAGAATCTGGTTTTGAGTTGATCAGGGAAGACCCACATGTGCTGGTCTAAGTGGTATTTGGTGTTGAACAGTGGTTCTCAGCCAAGGATGATTCTATCTTCCAGAGACATTTGGCCACATCTACCAGAAACTGCCTGGAGACATTTTTGGTGTCACAGTTGGGATGCTACTGGCATCTCGTGAGTAAAGGCCTGGGATGCTGCCACACACTCCATAATGCACAGAACAGCCCCCCTAACAAAGAATAATCTGACTGCCAAAGTCAAGGTGAGAAGGTTGAAGAGGTCTATCTAGAGCCATATTTAGACTTGGTCAACTTGGGTCTCTGTCTGGTCCCCTGCTTTAGCAGCTCTGCTAGTCCTTTAATTGTTCTGTTCCCCATGAAACAAAAGGCCTAGGCCAAGAGGACAGGCCCACTCAGAGCCCACATCTCCTCTTTTAGACCATACCCTGGACACCCAGAAGTCCAGAAATACCTGCATAGAGCCAATGTGGGCCTCCTTCTGTTTCTCTACAGCAGACCTCTCTGGTAGTACATTTACCCCTAAGCCCAACAAGGTGCATGCCAGCTGGGGCACATATGCATGTACACAAAGCCCCTCACTGTGGGGGGACTTGTTCTGAGCCAGGGGATGGGGTCAGACTCCATTTGTGATCCTGGCCTAACCACACAAAGATTCAAAGTGGGTCTGATCAGTTTATCCCATGGTGGGCCTATAGCACTATCTCACATCCTGAAGGACTTTGGGGGTCCAAATGTCCAAGTGCTTCCATGATATGTGTGTGGATGCGTGTATTTGGTGGACAAGGACAGGATTAGCAGGTCATGCCAGTCCAAATATTGTCTGAAACCACACTGGACCAATAAGGACCAACAATAACCCATTAGACAAGGCTCTGAGGGTGGCAGAAATCCCTGAATAGACAAAAACCACAAGGGACTTTCAAAGCATCCTGGACCCAACAGATCTGAGATAGTTCTGGGGATTCTGGAACCAGTCTAAATTCCAGGGCAGAAATTTGCAGAAAGGAATCCAAACACCTAGCATCAACAGGCTACAGGCCCAATTTCAAGGCCAGTGTTCTATTTTGGCTCTCATCTAAAAACCGCAAAAAGTCAACATTTCTTATCTTTAAGATGGATGGGCAGTCAGCCACTGTTTATGACTTGCTAGTTGACATTTAAGCATGCACTTGCCAGTTATGAGTGGGCTAGCCTACACGCATGCCTTGCTGCAAGCAAGAGATGTGTCCTAAAAACAGGACTTGGAATGGATTGTTGTCAGTGGAATCTTACTTAAGTGCGAGCAGGGAGATTAACATTTCAAGTAAGTTACTTATTGAATATCTTCAGAATGACCCCCTGCCTCACTGATCCAATCTAGGTGTTCATAGAGGATAATATCTGTTTAAAGCTTGATACAACAGTGTTGCAGTAAGGATATTTTAAAAACAAACTTCGTATCCTTCTACCAAATCCACCTCAAAGATAATTCTTTTTCTTGAAGAAAAGGTGTGAAATACATACAAACACAATACATGTAGATACATGCCCTCTATCCAGAGGTTTTGTGCATTCTCCAGGAAGACTTTGGAAAGGCCTTTTAAGATCATTCTGGACTACTGTGTAAACTATAAAGTATTATCAAAATGTTCCTTTTTGTTATTATAACAATAACTTTTAAAAATGTTTATGTTTATTTATTTATTTTGAGAGAGACAGAAAAAGCAAGCAGGGGAGGGGCAGAGAGAAAGAGAGAGAGAGAGAATTCCAAGCAGGCTCCACACTGTCAGCATGGAACCAAGTGCAGGGCTCTAACTCATGAAATGTGAGATCATGACCTGAGCCGAAACTAAGGGTCTGCCGCTTAACCGACTGAGGCACCCACATGCTCCATTTTGTTATTACAAAATAATCTCTAAGATTGATAGGAAATTCATTGATAGGAGAAGTCTCTGAGATGATGTCTGGAAATCATCATCTATCTCATTCCTAAAACACAATTTGAATGATGTCCTGCCCCAGATTGTGATCCTGTGTGATCCGACATGATATGCCAGCCATGGCCTGTAGACCAATATGTTTGGCACACCTGCCACCCATGAGCCACATCTGGTTGGGATGTTGTGACCCAGGAGAGCCTTGAGAGTGCATCCCAATTACCCAAAGGCACCATTACCCAAAGACAGATTGGGAGCTCCGCCCTCAGTCACTTTTATGCCTTACATCTGGGATGGGGCTGGAGAATAGGCATTCAATTACGTTTCTAGGTGACACTGAATCGCTGGTTTGGGACCACCCTTTGTGAGCCAATATTTTGGCTTTTAGCAGGGGTCAGCAAATGTTTTCCTTAATGGGCCAGATAATAAATACTTCAAGCTTGGCAGGCCGTATGGTCTCTATCACCACTACTCAACTCTGTCAGCCACTGTAAATAAACGGGGATAGCTGTATCCAATAAGGCTTTACTTAAAAAAAAAAAAAAAAAAAAAAAAGGAGAAGTAGGGAAGGATTTAGCCAGTGGACCATAGTTTGCCACTTTGCCAACCCCTGGCTTACGGAATAATAAGCATTCTTCAAGTTGGATCTCTAACCTCATTTTCCATTAGCATTTCCACACTGAGCTCCGGCCACAACAGCCCCTACGCAATACTCAGCTGGCCTATCTCTTTCACCAGGGTGTGTGTGTGTGTGTGTGTGTGTGTGTGTACGAACATTATCAACATGGAATCATATAGCAGGTATGGGAGAGAGAAGAGGTTAGTTAGAAGAAAAAAAGAAAATTATCAAGAAAGAAAGCATTTTAACTAAACAAAGTGAGTTTCAAACTAAAAAGGTTTGAAAAATACCTTTATACATGGTCCCCCTCTTCTCCTGCTCTTTCCCCTGCTCTTAATTCACCACTCACCCTTCCTAGGAGAGCAGTCCTGAGGGGTTAGTGCATGAATACTTTCCTAAAGCTCCAGTTATCAGACCTCATGGAAAAGCTTTTTCTAAGCTATATGCTGCTGCTATAACAGGAAGAAAAGTTCTCCAAAAATAAGAACATTTAATGGGAACTAGAAGCAGGCTGTGGAGTTTCTGTTAGTAATATTGTCTCTGTAATGTATCCAAAACCCTTCAAGGTTTCTGAGTTTCATCGCCCAATCTCTCAAAAAAAAAAAAAAGAGGCAATTTTAAGTTCCCCCCCTTTTTTAGCCTTTCTTTCAGACAAACCAAAATTATTTTCTAGATTACTTGGATTTTAGTTCACTCAAAGGCTCTAACTCCACTGGATAGAAGTCACATTTCAGTTTCTATAATTCCATTACAATTATAGAAAGAAGAACAGGAACGAGGTAATCAAATGAATCATTCATTTACACGAACACAGTCACTTACTCAAGGGCACTGTCCCCACATGTGTCACATAAAAAAATGTTAAATTGTTGTAAATGGTTTCACTATTTTTCATTAAAATCAAGAATTCAAAATTACCTATTTTTTCTTTCTAATGGAGAGCCAACTCAACAATGAAAGAAAGGGTTAAAAAGATTAATAAGAACTCCTCGAGCTAAATACAACTTTGTAATTTCCTTTATACGACAATATCTCATGTTAACTTACACATTCTACAAACATGTTATATAGCATCTTCCTATGGCTTCAATCCAAAATGAATAATAATGTTCCCAGAGAAGTGGCTGTGAATATTGGTTTCCTTCCCTCCTTTGATCTGGAATGCTATGCAAATTATTATTTCCAATTCTCTGAGTCTGACAGACACTCTGATAATTCAGTTGCTGACTTTATTACCAGCAATGGAAACAAATTCTGAGGCACTCAGTGAAGAGCTTTGAGTAATCAGTATAGTTTTAAAACAAAGCAGAAATGTCCTGAAATTAGACATAATTATAATGCTATTAGTATAATGTAACTAAGAAAGTACGATGGGCTGAGAGGTAGATAGAAATATTTAAAATGTGCAAACATCACCTGTGTCTGAAAAATTACTTTGGAGCTCAACATGACTCAAAGACAGGAATGGGTGCTTGGTTCTTTCTAATCACAGTATACTAGACTTACACAGAACACAGAACAAATAAGAAAATTCCACACTTGAAGGCTTATAGAATAAATAACTTACCTGTTCCCTCAACTGTAGCAATCCCCGCTTCCAGGTCCATTAACCTGTAGGAGTCCAGAGATTAAGCACCACTGACAGTTCTTTGTCTTCCTTATCCATTTTGGTTTCCTGTTTGTCTTTCACTTTGTTCTGAAAATCAGAATCCTTAAGGGGAAAATCCTTCTGTAGGTTACTCCTCAATGAGCTTTGGCTCAACTGGAACATACTCAACGCTAAAGCTCAAGGATGTGAACTGCTCTATATAAATGTAGCTTACCTTCTGTGTTTTGGATATTGGAACAGTTTTTTAAATAATTACTATCCTTTTTCTTCATCATAACTAGGATTTTAGTCCTAAAGGGAAATCATATGAAAAGTAGGTTACCATATATCATTGTTCGTGCGAACTGTATAGAATCACCAATCTTATTCTCCAAGTATGCAAATATGTTTTGATTTTAGGATCCTAAAAATCGTCTTCTTGATATTTTAATTTTATATATTACCTTAAGTCTTATTTCCAGATGTGTGGCTTCTTAGGATAAGTCATTGAGATCATTGATCTGCCAAACGTGTTAAGTCCGTATGGTCTGATTCACGATAGACCATTGATTCCTAACCACACCTCTGTGGCACCGCAGGATTGACCTCAATTATGTCAGGGAGTGTCTCAAAGCCCTAAGTTCATTATTTTCTCCTAATTGAACTATATATATACCCATATAGCACAAAGTACTTGGAAGGCAAAGGATGAGGGAGTTTTACAAATTCAAGCCACAAACTGACAATCTAAAGAAACTGCTGTCGTGTCTACAGATTTGAAGCACTACCCATTCTGAGATCAGCTATTTTAAAAGTTATTTTCTATGTCAGCAGATTACATAAAAAATTGGCTTTTACTCTTCAAAAGTATCAATGTCATGAGAGACCCCCCCAAAAATGATGATCTTTCCCAGATTAAAGGAGACTAAAAAGGTATCACAATTAAATAAAATGCCTGATCCCATAATAGATTATGGATGAGGAGAAATATTGCTGTTAAAGACATTAAGGCACTTAGTAAAATTTAAATATGTGCTCTATATTGAATAATAACATTGTGTCCATGTTAAATTTCCTGATTTTTACCATTGCACTGGTGGTTATGTAAGAGAATACACTTCCTGTGCACATGCATGCGGGGAATATTTAGGAGTAAAGGTGATGTCAGCATCTTACTCTCAAACCACTCATCAAATAGGTGTATGTGCATTCACACACACATTCAGACATATATACAGAGAGAGTAGAGAGACAGAAACAGAGATACAGAGACTGAGAAGGGAAATAAATATGATACAATGGTAACTGGTGGATTCAAGTGGATATGTGCAAATTCACTGTGTTATTTTTTTAATATTTGAATTTTTCAAAATAAAAAAAGTTTATTTTTTTTATTTTTTCAATGTTTCTTTATTTTTAAGACAGAGAGACAGAGCATGAGTTGGGGAGGGACAGAGAGAAGCGGGAGACACAGAATCCAAAGCAGATTCCAGGCTTCGAGCTGTTAGCACAGAGCCTGACATGGGGCTCAAACCCACGAACCAGGTGATCATGACCTGAGCTGAAGTTGGCCGCTTAACCAACCGACCCACCCAGGTGCCCCATAATAAAAATAGTTTTTTAAACATCTGCACAGCTGACAATTTATTTTGATGCTAGAGATTATACTAACCTGTTTTCACATATATCTGGGCTGAATTTAAACTATCCTTCCCTTCACTGCAATTCTAATAAATGTGCTGCATTTTTTAGAGGATGAGCTAAGCTCAAAATAAATAGCCAGTCATGCAGAATAAGGACCCATATCTTGGTATTACACACAGAAACACAGAGACTAAGGCTGTAACTTCCACCTGGAAAATTCTCAATAACTGTTCTGGCCATGGATGGGTTTTGTGAACATTGCTGAGGACATGAAAGATTTTTGTAATCACTGTGGCTGATTCCCCAACTGCAAACAGAAAATTACATAAACATGTATTCAATATGGGAAACTTTGCCTTCTTCCTACTTCAGCTACCAGATGGGAGACAAGAAGACAGTCTGCAAGAAATATTAACAGACAGGAGAAAAGACCCAAAACACCATTGCTGATAGTTTCCTAAAGAAACAGCAGATTGGCTGCCAGGTGCACCTCCCTGTGGGTTGAGTGTTACCAGCCCAATGTGGGGCTTGACCTCACCACCCTGAGATGGGATCAAGAGTTGGACACTTAACCGACTCAGCCACCCAGGCACCCCGAGTGTTACCCTCTTGTTAACCTGAGGCTTCAGACAAGGCTCCAAAGCAGAAAGCTAGACACACCGTGTCCAATGCAACGATGTCAGGTAGGTGGCTGAGCTCACACAAAACCAGCCACCAGACCTGCAGCTGGAATCAGGGGTGAGACAAGAGACTGGGATGTGGGAAACCAAAATGTCCTCTATAGGGCACTCTCTAGAGGGGACTTCTGCTGACACTTGGCTTCTCCCCACTCCCTCTCACTCCTTACTTGCTTCTCCCCAGAGAAAGAATATGGACTAGGGCATATATTAATCTTTATTGGGCCTATTTCGCTAGTGGGCTAGGCTACTGTGTCCCCAAAACCTTATCTGTATTTTCTCTCTTTAACCAACCTGGTGGAACTCAAGTACAACTGGCCCTCCAGCCTGTGCTTTCACTCCTCAGCTTAGTCATGACTGGCACCATGTTTCTGTCTCTGTGTGGCAGGGATGCCAGACAGAATCCATGTGGAGGACACTTCCATACTCTCTTTCTGTTCTGGCTTCCTGACCTATAAGTATTAAGGTTAGTCAGGTAGGTCTGCACTTCGGATAAAGAGAACTTTTTTTTTTAATGGTTATTTATTTTGAGAGCAAGAGAGTGAGTGAGCATGAGCAGGTAAGGAGCAGAGAGAGGGAGAGAGAGAGAATCCCAAGCAGGCTCTGCACTGTCACCACAGAGCCCAACACAGAGCTCGATCTCATAAACTGAGATCCTGACCTGAGCTGAAATCCACAGATGCTTAACCAGCAGAGACAGTCAGGTTCCCCAAGAGGTCTTTAATTTAGTGAAAGGGAGCACAATCCCAGATCTTTGGCTTTAACGGACACAGTAGGAGGAGAGGTCACCAAAATAAAACCTACAAAAATGGCACAACGTTTACATGAATACATATGGAATAAGACATGAATTTTTTAAATTTTATTTTTAAAAATCCAAAAGGATACTGAAATAATGACAAAGGAATAAGAGACTGTTAATGTTTATCAGGCAAATTTGAAAAATAACCTGAAATCTAATAAATGGATTAAACAGATTAGACACAGTTGAAGAGTCAGATACAAATTATATAAAATATAACTCAAAGAGCAAAAGATGAAAATTATAAAAGAGATGTTAGGAACGTGGGTGGTAGAATGAGAAGTTCCAGTACACACCTCAGTTTCAGAAGAAAACCAAGTGATGTGGAGATGTAATATGTGAGAGAATATGGCTATAATTTTCCAAAATTGATCAAATTTCATGAAGGGCAATAAATTCCTAGCACCGAGACATATTACAGTAAGTACAGAAGAAAAGATCTTAAAAGCAGCTGGAAAAGAAAAACAGTTTCCCTACAAAGGAATAAAATTTAGAAAGCCAATTTCTTCTGAAAAGTAATGGAAGAGAGAAACAAATGTGATGCCTTCAAAGTGAGAAGAAATATCTTGATAAGCACTGAGTAATATGGAAGTGTTAAATCACTATATTGTACAACTGAAATTAATATAACACTGTATGTTAACTACACTGGAATTTTTTTAAGTGAGAAGATATTAGTCAGCCTAGAATTCTATACTCAATTAAAAAAAAATCTTTCAAGAAAAGGGCAAAACATAGATATTTTCAGACAAACAGAAACTGGGCAATGAGCTAGCACTTCACACCTGTCAGAATGGCTAACATCAACAACTTAAGAAACAACCGATGTTGGCAAGAATATGGAGAAAGGGTAACCTTCTTGCACTGTTGGTGGGAATGCAAACTGGTACAGCATCTATGGAAAATGATACAAAGTTTCCTCAAAAAGTTAAAAATAGAACTACTCTACCACCCAGCAGTTGCACTACAAGGAATTTACCCAAAGAATACAAAAATACTAATCCAAAGGGACACATGCACCCCAATGTTTATAGCAGCATTATCTACAATAACCAAATGATGGAGACAACCCAAGTGTCCATTGACTAATGAATGGAAAAAGAAGATGTGGTATATATACATGCAATGAAATATTAGCCATAAAAAAGAATGAAAACTTGCCATTTACAACGACATTGATGGAGCTAGAGAATATCATGCTAAGCAAAATAAGTTAGGGAAAAGCAAATCCATATGATTTCATTCATATGTGGGATTTAAGAAACAAAACAAATGAGCAAAAAGAAAAAGAGAGAGAGAGAGAGAGGTGGTAATGGTGGCTGCGGGGAGGGTGAGGGGGATTCAAATGGGTACTCCTTCTTCCTGTGGTATCTAAACCCCAGGGCTGACCGCCCCCCGCCAACGCCCCAAGGTGGTATCTCGCTTAAAATATGTCAGTCCAATAACTTGTGACTGACACAGGAATTAAGCCAAACAATTAAAAACATTAACATTACTGACTATGCACACTGGCTTTGTGTGGAAAGACCATTTGTGGGGGGAATGAATCAGCATATTCACTGTGGCTGAATAAATAAACAAATATGAGCTGGGCTCGCATGTTTATCTCACACAGCTCAGCTTGGAGCTATTTGTATATTTGAGTTTCGTGGAAGCCACACTGCATAGAACAAAACGCTGAGGTTGAGAAAATTGTTTCAATTTTTCTAGTTGGCTTTCTAGTTTAAAATTTAGTCAATGCCTCGAAAGAAAAATAAAACTCAATGATTTGCAGGACCTGACTTTACCACAGCTTTCTTTCTAAGATTTCAAACTCCATATTTATTCTGTTTGTCCCAAGCAAGTCAGATATGACCGCCTGGAATATTTAATTGAAAAATTTAGTAATCTTTTAAAACATGTGTATTCTGGTATTATTTGTTTATTGCTTGCAGAGTTAGTTCATTACCTTAACTATCATTTCTGGTATATTGGAATTCATGGATTCTGTTTTATTTTGCTCTTTCTTCTTGAACTATTTTTAAGTATATAGCTTTCCGTTCTCCTTTTTTATTTTGTTTCAAATTGATTTTCACTGAACTCTAACTTTTTCTCTCTCCTAGTTTTCTCTTTGCTAAAAAAATTAATTAATATTCCTTTCTTTTAGAAAATACCTTGAAAATTTAAATAATTGCTATTTAACCACCTCCATAGGTTTCCACATTATTTGTCTTTAATTTAAGTTTATTTATTTATTTTGAGAGAGGGAGAGAGGGGGGAGGGAGGGAGAATGAGCGGGGGAGGAACAGAGAGAGAGGGAGAGAGAGAGAATCCCAAGCCAGGTCCACACTGTCAGTGCAGAGCTCAAGGTGGAGCTCAATCCCAGGAACCCATGAGTCCATGACTTGAGCTGAAATCAAGAGTCGAACGCTTAACTGACTGAGCCACCCAGGCACCCCAATTTGCCTTTAAAGAAATATTTCATCCTCTAACTGAGCATGTTGGCACCTTCCCGTAAACCATACTGCCATTCCACTGTAACATCTACAAGGCAACTTGAGAGGAGCTTCCTGACTTGACTCTATAACCTCCAGGCAGCAGGTCCTGAATATAGAAAAAGGCAGGGGGCCTAGATTTGGTGGTTATGTAAATAGGAAACACAGCAAACTGGGAGACCCTCTCTGCTTTGTTTCATCATCTATAAAATAGGGGGGGGAAATCTCAAATATTAATTTAATATAAATCATGGTGACCAGTTAAGAATTCACCAGTTCCCTAATAATAATTGCTGTTGTTACATGAGCAAGCACTTGAATTCATGCCCCGGGGGCACTCCTGTATGCACACAGGCGAGATACATGGTAAAACTGAAATAACCATTTGGTTTGAGAACCAAATATCTCTGCTGTCAGATCTTAGTCTCACAAGGGAGGTTGAGGGGAAGGTGTGCCCTGACTGACCGCAGAGAGAGACAAACATAGGAGATTAGGGTGCACATGGGATAAGGAAAAGCAGGGGCTCCAAGCGGGAAAAAATGATTAAGGGGCCAAGGGGAGATGAGCCCCACCTCCATGGCCCAGGCTAATTGTTGGTTAGATTGGGTAAAAATTAGGGGGTCAAGCTCTGGCAAAGCTGGTAATGTCATTATGAACAGAAAAACAGAGTATCAATCAATGGCTGCTGTTATGTAAAACCATCCTTCTCTGAAGATTCCCATAGAGAGTGGACCATGTGTCTAACAAACTGTTGAATTCATGTTACCTAAAATTGGATGGGAATACTTAGACGGAGTGTGCATTTTAGAAATAGATGTGTGATTATATTAAAGAATAGAAAATAATTTTCTGGGGGTTCTGATAAGAACTTCTTCATTGTCCGTTCAATTATCAGGATAAACCAGAGTGTTTGGTTCCTTATGATCAAGGCTTGAACTGCAAATATCTGCACTTAAAAATCATGTGCTCTTATCAAGGAAAGAGCAAGTCATTTTTTCAATTATCACTATCTCCCTGTTGGTAGAAGGTCAGGTTCATAGACTCCCAGGGATTCATCAGAGATCTTCTGTGAGTTCTGATTGGTAATTGTTAGGTGGATGAATGAGTTCACTGTAAAGTCTTAGCCTTTCATTGTCGGGGACTAAAGATTTCAAGCTTCTTTGAGCAGCTCTTCCAAATTCTCATCTTTTCTGATCATTCAATAGAAAGTGGGGAAGGAAGGTAGAGAATTGGATTGTTAGCCAGTGAGTGTCCTATAGAGGCACTTTAAATGCCTCACTAAGGCAATTGGAACAAGCTCTCATCCCATGGGGGAACCCTTCTTCCCCTGTGGTCGTGATTTCTTACTCTCTGGCTGTACCTAAATGCACTAGAGTAAAATATTTTGAAAACTACTGTAAAACTCACTTTGGCTCACACCAATTACCCTAGCCCCACCACAGGGCAATGAGACCAAGCTGGTCATACAAATATTTACTTGAGGCAGTGTCAGTGTGAGTGGGTCTGAAATATCATCTCTGGTCAACAGCTGCAGCAACCTGGGAACTTCTCAGAAAGGCACATCCTCAGGCCCCACACTGGGCCCTTTCATTCAGAATCTCTTGAAATGGGGTTCAGAGATTTGCGTTCAATGATGCACGCTAACTTTTGGAGGGACTCCAATCTATGAACACCAGTTGATTTTTACTGTTTTAACTGAAGCGACCTGCCAAGTTATGTAGACAAAAATAGTGTTTGCATATCAAAAAGTCCTGAATTATCGCAGTTTACCAACTATAAATGAAGTTTCTCAGGGAACCCAATTCTCTTCTAAAAACTCTCTTCCCAGAGCTGGACACAGAGCGCTAGATCATTGATGAAAAATAAACATTAAAAATAAATAAAGAATAAACAGTGATGCCAAGTCCCACTCCTAGAAATTCTGATGCAACTGGCTTGGTCTATAGCCTAGGCATCAGCCATTATCCCCAGTTGATTTGAATGTGCAGCTGCAATCGGCTAATTGCCAAAAATGGCCACAAATTATGCTCCTCCTCATAACAATACCCTTTGTAACATGTCTTTGTCTTTCCTCTTATTAAAAGGATTCTGTTTCACCAGTCCTTTGAATACGACCTTAGGATAGGTAGCCAACATGGCAGAAGGAGAGATTTGGAAAGTGTTTATGCATTTGTGGTTTTTTATCAGTTGCTTTTGGAACCTGAGACATCATCTAAAGCAGCTTAGAGGTTGACCCATGAGTGACCATGTAGAGAGAGGCCCCAACTGATCTACAGACTTGTTATAGGTTGACCTATAATAACCATGATCATCAAAAACATAGCCAGTCCCAATCCACTTGCTGACCTTAAAAGCATGAGCAAGACCAACCAAGATAAGACAAACCTGAACTAAGAACTGATGTGTTATACAGTGAGTTTAATAGTGGTTGTGTTAAGACACTAAGGTTTGGGTAGGTAGAAGATAATGTTTGCAGTCACTGAAATGGTGACTCCAGACAGGAGAATCATTGAGCCAAGGAGATTATTCCAGACATCCCTAGCTTCAGTGTTCCTTGGCTCAGCTCACCAGGATGCTCTGAGTTTCCTCCTTCTCTCCTTTCAGGCAATTATCCCAGTTCCCAGGACCTTCCACAAGCCTCTTGATTCACTCAACTACCATCAAAAGGAGAAGGAGAACTGGACCATGAAAGCAAAAAGAGTTTGGAGAAATTCAAAGAAGATATATAGCACAGATGTGAATCCAAAACATGTTTTTAATGAAGAACACTGAATAGAATATTTACTATTAAGCATCTGATACAAAGCTTGGTTTCTGGATTATATCCAGCACGGATTTAAGGAAAGTTTATGAGATTTGTGTATTAAATCATCACAAAGAATTTCCAGTATATGTAAAAAGATGAATTTCTTGAAAAAAAAGGAGACCAGCAGGAAATGAATAATGATTGAACATAACCCCTTATGTATAATATATGATGGTTTCAATACCTTTCTGCCACTTAGCATAAAATAAGCAAGCACTATTTTCATGGGGGAATACAGAAGGGTGGGTTTACTTTGACTAATATCTTGTCCTCAGTTATCTGTCAATACTCATTTGGCTTTACTCCCCTCCCCACTTCTATTTATTTTTTTTAGTGTATATTTATTTTTGAAAGAGAGAGAGAAACAAAGTGCAAGCAGGGGAGGGGCAGAGAGAGAGGGAGATACAGAATCCGAAACAACCTCCAGGCTCTGAGCTGTCAGCACAGAGCCCTACATGGGGCTTGAACTCAACAAGTAGTGAGATCATGACTTGAGCCAAAGTCAGATGCTCAACCAGCTGAGCCACTCAGGCACCCCTCCGCACCCTACTTCTAATTTGATTGTCTTGCTGCTGTTGTTTCCTCTTGTTGCTTTGGTCCCCTTACTGGACTCCTTTTTATTTTCAGGTTTTATCTTGAATTTCACTATTCCAAAAGCCCATCATAGACTATATAAGTGGTCTACTTTCTATTTATGTGCTTTCTGTATTTATTTTCATCATAAAGCTTTTCACCTAGGGGACGCTGGGTGCCTCAGTAGGTTACATGCCCAAATCTTGACCTCAGCTCAGGTCATGTTCTCATAGTTCATGAGATGGAGTCCCAAGTCAAGCTCTGCACTGGCAGCAGCAAGCCTACTTGGGATTCTCTCTCTCCCTTTTTCTCTGCCCCTCCACTGCTTGTTCTCTCTCTCTCTCTCTCTCTCTCTCTCTCTCTCTCTCTCTCTCTCTCTCTCTAGCTCTCTCTCTCAGTCTCTCTCTCTCCCCCCCCCAATATAAATTTAAAAATTTTTAAATATTTAAAAATACAGTCTAGAATATGAGTAGCTTCAGAGTAAGACTATGTCTAATCCAAGGTTGCACATTGAATGTTAGGAAGCATTTGATTGCAAGAACAGCACCTGACTCAAAGAGCCTTCAGAAATAAAGATTTATTCCCTGTTCCCTCAGAGTAAAAAGGAATCTAGAGTAAGACACTGCCGCTTTCCGTGAACCAATGGGGCACTGATGGCTTTGATTCATATCATTTCATTGCCAATAGGAATTCTGGCTTTTTCTGTCTTCCTGCTTTAACATGCTTAGTTCATGATTAATTTCATTTCACCATTATGATCATCATCATCATTATTCATGTATGAGGGCAAGATGGTGGTTGTGTTTCCCGGTATCATGTCTACAATTAAGTCAGGAAAAGACAAAAGGAAATACTAGCTAGGTTTACATGGTTTTTTCCATGAAAGCAAAAGTCTTTCCAGAAGTTGCATAGCAAAAGTCTGTGAATAATTTAGAAATGTGACTCAGGGACATCCCTTGCTGCAAGAGTGCAGGATAGCAGAGTGCTTGCTATGTGTGCCTCATGCATATTTGTTCAATACATATGTAAGAGAATTGCATTTCAGATAAAAAAGATAATTTTGAACCTCCTCCCTTAAGAATCATTGATTCTCACATTATGAACATCATGGAATTATTTAGAAGATTGTCACACCTGACTCATTTTTGACAATCCTAATAAAGTCCATGAGTTTATGAGTTTAACTTTCTATGTGGCATAAGGTCAACTATGTAAAATGTATAAATTATAGAGTCCAGCCATTATGGTCTAATTAAAGGGCTATGAATAGATCTTGGATCTGAGTGGAATTTCAACTTTAGGAAAGCTTCTTCTAAGGAAAATTTATGTGAGGATTTAAGAAAGCTAATGTTTAGTATCCATCTTTTTATCCACCCAAATTTGGAGCCAACTGATAGATGCAGGCATGAGTCAGATAGAGATCAAAATATAACTTGATGAATGAAAAAATGCTACTTCAAAAAAGTGCCTTCTATAGGCTATCTAATGTGGCTTCTTTGACTGGAACTTACATACAAATTGTAGGTACCTGAGGAAACACTAGCCCCACCCCCCATGGGGGGGGTGCTCCTAAAAAACTTACATTATGAAAGAGATGAGAATGAATGCTCTTTGCTGGCGAGACTTGAGACTTGAGCAAAACATGGTCAGCTTCTTCTGAACCCTGGAGCGGAGTCTTTGCTCCTCTTTAGAGGAGAAATTGGCAAGAGGGTGGAGAGCGATCAGAGTGTTACTCTAGTGGAAATCTTCACCTCCCCAGCAGATCACAACATGAAAGTGCTCTCTCTCTTTTTTAAATGTTTCTTTATTTATTTTGAGAGAGGAGGGGCAGAAAGAGAGGGAGACAGAGAACCCCAAGCAGGCTTGGTGCTGTCAGCGCAGAGTCAGATCATGGTGAGATAATGACCTGAGCAGAAATCAAGAGTCAGACACTTGACCAGCTGAGCACCCAGGCTCCCTGAAAGTGCTCTCTTACCTCCTTGTCTAGGTACACCAATCAGCTGGTCTCTCTAACGCCTGCTGCTAAGCTCGCCAGGTGTAAGGGACTTGTACCTTAGGGGACTCCATGGTAACAAGGATGGGGAACTCCATGACAGATGGAATATATTTATCCAGAGACTGTTTTGCTAGTGGCATCTTACAAAAAGCAAATAATTGATTATGGGAGTGATGATGAAAATATTAGTAACGATTCTACCTTGAAAGTTATTCCGGAAATGAGGAAGATGGATTTTATGTTGAATGAAAATGGACAATAGAAACCAGAAGTGTCAAAGAATATAAATTAAGAGAAAAATAAACAATTTGAGAGGGCATGATGAGAAAATTATTGGCCATGACAATGTGGTGTTGACTTCTCCCTATAATAATAATGTTTCTCAACTTTTCTTTTTATTATTGCTTCCCTTAAAGGAGACTTTATAGACTTTTTAAAATATTAATCTTACCTCCAATCTCCCATGAAATTCTAAAAAATAGATGTTTTTTAGATGTATATCTGTTTTTGTATTACTGCTTTTGAAGAAAAACAAGCCATTGTAGCATCTTTTTTCACCACCCACCCCAGAAGCAATCTCTTCCCTTTGGAGGCAATACTTCCCAAAGGGAGAATTCATGCTTTATGATAATAACACATTAACAACTCTATGTTCTGGGCCCATGCCTTCAGAACTCTTGGATTCCTTGAAATACATAGAATGCATTTTCTTCCAGGAAGAAATTAAGAATTGTTTTAGTGAAATTACTAGATATTTTAAAAATAATCCACAGCTATCTATCAGTGTATCGATAACCAGATAGGTTTTATGTTTAACGATGTTCTGCCAAGTGACAGACTTAGTGGCCAGACAGGTGACCCTAGCAGCCAACATTTCTACATATTTTCATTTTACACAGAAGCACATCATCAATCATTAGGCAAATAATCTTGAAAATTAAAAAATGAGAGGGGATGCAGGAGGCACCTGGGTGGCTCAGTCAGTTAAGCATCCGACTCTTGCTTTCAGCTCAGGTCATGGTCTCACCCTTCCTAAGGTCGAGCCCCGCATCAGGCTCTGTGCTGACAGTGTGGAGACTACTTGGGATTCCCTCTCCCTCTGACTCTTTCTCTGCCCCTCCCCAGCTCATGTGCCCATGCTCGCTCGCTCGCTCTCTCTCTCTCTCTCTCTCTCTTTCTCAAAATAAATAAATAAACTTTAAAGAAAAGAAAAGGTTTAGAGTTTTATTTGGAAGCCAAATTCCAAACCCCCCATTCTCTGACACCAACTTAGCAGTTAGTGGAAATTGTGGTGGTTTGTCTCTGTCAAACCTCTACTAACTACCAGCTTCTAAGATAAGGCATCATATCAGTTACTGCTGCATAACAACCTACCTTGAAATTCAGTGTCCTAAAGTAACAAACATTTATTATTTATTATGTCTCCAGGTCAGCTGGGTGTACTTGTAGCCTTGGCCGGACTCATTCATGCTTCTATAGGCTGTGGCAGATCAAGGAGGCTGTTCTGGTTATCTTGGCTGTGATCTCTCATATGTTTGGGGGCTGCGTGGCTGCAGGCTGGTTTAGGATGGATGGCCTTAGCTGGTAAAAGGGAAGTATCCTCCATGCAATCTCTCCTCTAGTAAACTACCCTGGGCGGTTTACATACTGGTTTGGGGGTCCACGAGAGAGAGTCAATACTGCAATAAGTAAAGTGAGCAATTCTTATGATCTTAAAACAAATTAGCAAATAGCAAATAAGAAGTAAACAAAACAATGGGGCGCCTGGGTGGTTCAGCCGGTTGAGCGTCCAATTTTGGCTCAGATTATGATCTAGTGGTTCACGAGTTCAAGCCCACCATCAGACTCTGTGCTGATGACAACTCAGAGCCTAGAGCCTGCTTCGGATTCTGTGTCTCCCTCTCTCTCTCTGCCACTCCCCTTCTCATACTCTGTTTCTCTCTCTCTCTCTTTTTCTCTCTCTCTCTCAAAAATAAATAAAATGTTTTAAAAGATTTTAAAGAAGGAAACAAAACAAATGAAACAGCATTGAGTCCTGTGAGTATTGATTTCTCTGTGAAAAAGAGAAACAGCGTGGCATGGTAGGAAGGGCATCACATTAAGCATCAGAGACTGGATATCTCTTCTTCACTTTTCCAGGATAGAACTTTAGAAAAATAACTCATACTCTCTCAGTTTGTTTCTCAATCTGTAAAGTGGAAATGATATTTTTGTCTTTCCATTTCCTAAGTTTGTTGGGATGAACAAATGAGCTGACTTCATACTATGAAGATTATACAAATATGACATGTTTTCCCTTCCTCTTATGTGTTTGCTACTCAAAGTCCTTTTCCTAATTGTTATGAACCAGTGAGCAGGGATTATGAGCAGAGTAAAGGATAGAAGAAACAGCTCTGCAGGAAGAATAAGGATACTCAGCTTTAACTTTTGGCTTTGTCAGTAAAAAGCCAAGTGACCTTGGGAACCCTACACAAACTTGGGAAAGCCATGTGTGCTCTAGCCCTTACATTTTTCCAAGGTAAAATTACTGCACTAGATTTGAATTCCTACAATTTCTCCTATCACTCAGATTCTAAATAAATTGATCTTTCCTTGCAACAAGTTAAAACAAGTACTGTTTATGTTGCTAAAGTTAAGAAAGAAAGCAAATAGAACTGGAACTGACCCAGGCATTCTGGTGGACTAAAAGAAAAAAGAACTTTTCCCAGCGGGGAATGAACCTTTGGAGATGAGAAGCAGGAGAGGTGGACAAGGAGGGAAATGGAATTGGAAAGGACAGTAAGGAGGGAGAGGACTAAAGAACAAGGATGACAAGAAATAAACATAGGAATACTAGCATTATCCACAGGTACTAAATTGAAGTTCTGACAGCAGGCACCCAGAACGATTTTGAGGAGCCACAAGAGTGGTAAAAATTTTTTTAATTTTTTTTAACATTTATTTATTTTTGAGAGACAGAAACAGATCATGAGCAGGGGAGGGGCAGAGAGAGAGGGACATACAGAATTAGAAGCAGGCTCCAGGCTCTGAGCTGTCAGCACAGAGCCCACTGGGGGCTTGAACCCACAAACTGTGAGATCATGACCTGAGCCGAAGTCTGATGCTCAACCAACTGAGCCACCCAGGCGCCCCTAAAATTTTTTTTAATGGAATGCCTTTAGTTGGGACAAATATTCTCCATTTGGCCACAGTACTTAGCTCTCAACCCAAATCACAACTTCATGTTACCAATTGGATCCTTTTAAGAAATCTGAGTTTGTAACCCAGCCTGCCCTCTCCCTACCAACCCTTAGACAATACAGGCTCTAGATTCTAACAGCCTCAGCCATATAATGGATGAGCAAGTTACTTAACTTCTTTCTCCTTCTATTGCCGCTAAATTATAAGTGGTAACATCTAACTTTGGGGGAAGAGGGGGCGTAAGAATGAACGGGGTTAGCGGGTCGGAAGTGTGTAGCAAAGTGGCCGGCACACCGAAAGTACAATCAGTCTTGGTTCTGCTTCTGTTCTTCATGCTTCTGCGCACTCCTTTCCTGCCTCTGCCTCAAGGGGCTCACACCTCGGGGACCCACGAGTCAGCTCCTACTGAGAAAAGATGATGCTTCATCCATGATTAGAATTAGCCTCTGCCTCCACCCCCACCTGCGGCAGACTTCCCTGCCAGGTCCACACTGCAGCGACAAGTGGAAAAAGAGAGACTCCTTTTCTCTGAACGTGGGGCTTCTAGAATCATTTTACATCCAGGGACAAAAGTTCCATTACGAATGCAGTATTCTGATCACCAAGAAGTAGAAAACAAAAAGTGATTTGAAAACCGTTTCTGTTATAATGAGATAAAAACGTCCAACAGCTGCACCCACATACATACAGTATCAAGGGAAGTTATTTTAATTACTTTGCTCTTTCTTCTTTCAACTGAAATGGCTTGATATAGCCAATACCAATATATAAATGCAAAAGCACCTAATGTTTTTGTTTTTAAGTGGTAATTTTCTTAAATAATCCTGCACTCAGTGTCCGTTGAATTATTTCATTTATTTCTTGATGGTGCTGCTCTTTATGTAAAGTTAATGGTGTGAAGTGCAGTAAAGAAATACAACTTGGATTTCTTTTAACAGTTTCGAAAACAATCTAGAAAAGATTGCTGTAGCCATTAATGAGACTCCTTTTAATTTTTTATTTAATAGTTTATCTATCCTCTCTTTGTGGGACTTCTCTGGGTAATTGATTATGTTATTTCATTCCACTTTGTGGCTGTGAAATTTATGCTTGTTCATGTCATTTGGAAACCATTTTTGTTTCTGCCATTTCCCCTTTGTCGTTTAAGATGTGAATGTGTGCTCTTCTTAAAGAGGAAAATTAAAAGTGTTTGTTCACCACGTGAGATGCGGAGATGTCCTCCTAACACACCTGTCTGACCTGGAAATTACAGAGCTGATGTTGATCCCTCAGGGGTAGAGCCTTGCTTCCCAGGTTCACAATTACAGCATGAAGCTCTGCACAGAAGTTTTAAGAAAGTGAGGGGGAAGAAAAGAAGTATTAAGAAAGTGAAAAATGGCCCTCCGGAACACCAGGCCACCATGTTCCTCACTGAGCATGAACAATGCTCACAGCAAAGAAACAAGACAGAGGCAAGGCCACTTGGCACCCACAACAAACAATTACCATGGCCTCCTTCTGACTACCGACAATACACCTACCCCTGCTTTATTCCCACTTCCTAGAGAACAGTTATTCAGAAACCCTGGCCCGGACAACATCCTCGGAGAACTGGCCCCTGTTTCCTTCCACCCGCCTTAGGACTGTCCAGCATAAACCTAAATCCCATAGGAAGCCCCTCCCACGCCTCTTACCTGGGCTCCCCACCCCCATCCCTCGCAATCCTCAGGGTGTGTTCTCTTTTGGAGCAGCAAGCTACATAAATCTATTGTCTGACCTAAGGTGTGTTCCCCAGGGGCTTTGGTCAGTGAGCTTTAACAATGGTTTCTTAATAATTCTTGGCTAATGAATTTTCTTTCTTAAAAAAATCAACTGGAGACACCTGGGTGGCTCAGTTGGCTATGTGTCCAACTCTTGGTTTCAGCTCAAGTCATGATCTCACGGTTTGTGAGTTCAAGCCTTGCATCAGACTATGTGCTGACAGCCTGGGGCCTGCTTGGGATTCTCTCCCTTTGTCTCTGCTTCTCTCCTTCTCTCCCTCTGTCTCAAAATAAATAAAATAAACTTTAAAAAAATCAGCTCATTTTTACAAGCAGAGAGATCTTTCCTTTTCAAACTCCCTCGAACTTAATGTCAATCAGGCCATTCTCTGGTGACTTCCTCATTGGCCCCTCACCTCCTTCTCTGACTCCCTCTGTGTGCCTTATCCTAAATCCACCCATTACAGGTTCCAATCTAGGATGCCATTCATTTCTTAATCAGTTTCTTCTATGAAATGGATACACATTTTTATACACACTGTGGTAGAAATTGCTAGTTTCCTACCAATATCCATTCTTTCTATCTTCCATGGAAATTGATTAGTTTTTTAATGTTAAAACTTTTAAATATGTTCTAAAAAATAGAAATTAGTATAATAACCCCTACGTATCACACAGTTTTTTAACAATTACCATCTCGTGACAGCTCTGGTTTCATCCCTCACTCCAACCCCACTGTCTTATTTTGAAGCCAACTCAGAACTATCACCTATTATGCCATTTTATTCAAAAATATAACTGTATGTATTTCTAAAAGGAATGACCTTTTGTTTAATATGTCATATTTAAAAAGTAACAATGGTTTATATCTTCTAATACTCCAGCAGTGTTTGACTTTTTCTTGGTGTTTTTAACTTTATTTAAATCAACCTCTAGGTAAGGTTTATATGCTGTATTTGGTTGACATAATCTACTCCTTGACTTTTTCTAATTGAATAGGTCAGGTCTTTTGACCTGCTTAGTTTCCCAGAGTCTCGATTTTGATTAACCGTATCAACTCGGCGCTGGGGAACATGCTCCTTTGTTCCTTGAATTTCCTATGACTTGGTAGTTAGATCTGAGGTCTCAAAAAATAGGTTTGACTTTTTTAAAAGAGTACTTCACAACGGTGGTGTGGACTTCAAATAGTAAGCACATAGTTTTTGGTTTTCTTTGTGATGTTAGCAAGTATTGATGACATTGCCTAGACCAATATGCACAATGTGGTCTGTACAATATGTACAATATGTACCGCAGAATGGCAGCCATCTGATTCTATGATTTCTTCTTTATTTGTTAGCCAGAGCATGTTAGCAAGAATACATCTAAAAAGAGAAGCTTCCTTTAATCAACTGTTTGGTGACCCTGAAATAGAGTTCATATACCTTGTTTCCAAAATAGTAATTTCTTCCCTAGCATCCTCCAAAGGTGACCAAAGAGGTGGTTTCTATTCTGTTGTTATTTGGTTTTGGAGTTTAAACTAATTCATGTGTTTTGATCCATTACAGTTACTAATGTTATTAGTGGTCTGAATTTCCCATGTTTGGTCAGTGACTCTTTGAGTTCCCTCCAGAGACCTTTTGACATGCACTCAGTAGCTTTGATAGTTTCCTTATTCCAGGCACGTCAAGCACATTTCTTGCCCTTGACCCAGAACCAACTTTTCCTGGTCCCTTAAATGCAAAGGCAATTAGAGATAAGACTCTGGCACAACGGAGTCTTATGTGCCTGAGTTTGTCACTGTACAGACCTTTACAGTGGAAAGATCCAGGAAACATTTGTGTGCATGTGTGTGTGCATCTATTTTTTTTTAAAGAAACCATGTCATAAATTCATAATGAAACTTCAAATTCAGGACTATAGACTTTTTGTTCGTATTGACTTTTATATCCCATGCCTTTTCATTCTATCTAGAAATGTTGGTTTTCAATGATATTCAACAAAATTATCCATTGCTTTATTTCACTGTCCATAAATAGACTTAGTATGACAATATCACCACCAGCAATATATGATTAATGAGAATAATTTTTTACTACAGTTTTGTGTTTGTCTACAGGGTACAGCTCACTAGGAAGATACTATCAAATTCCTAAGTTTTAAAGTCACTCAAAATAAGGTCATATGCAACCAGATGAATTTATAATCAGATTTATTGGTTTCATTTTGTGTTTGCTGTTTAGGAATTGGTCTTCAAAGTTTTTATTTTCTTTTCTAATTATGTAAAATATTTACAAGTTCCAAATCAGCATACAATATATGCAGAAAAGTCAGCTTCAACCCTGGTCTCTTCCACCCTGTTCCTTTATCCCTCTATAAGACACTATTTTTATTTATTTTTTACTTTTTTATAGTTTTTTTTCCTTTTATAGTTTATTATCAAGTTGGTTTCCATATAACACCCAGTGCTCATCCCAATAAGTGCCCTCCTCCATGCCCATCACCCATTTCCCTCCTCCCCCACCCCTATCAACCCTCAGTTTGTTCTCAGTATTTAAGAGTCTCTTATGGTTTGCCTCCCTCCTTCTCCTTAAGTACTTTTCCCCCTTCTACTCCCCCATGGTCCTCTGTTAGGTTTCTTCTGTTCCACATATGAGTGAAAACGTATGGTATCTCTCCTCTGTCTGACTTATTTCACTTAGCATAACACCCTCCAGTTCCATCCATGTTGTTACAAATGGCCAGATTTCATTCTTTCTCATTGCCATGCAGTATTCCATTGTATATATATACCACATCTTCTTGATCCATTCATCAGGTGATGGACACTTAGGCTCTTTCCATGATTTGGCTATTGTTGAAAGTGCTGCTTTGAACATTGGGGTACATGTGCCCCTATGCATCAGCACTTATGTATCCCTTGGGTAAATCCCTAGCAGTGCTATTGCTGGGTCATAGGGGAGTTCTAGTGATAGTTTTTTGAGGAACCTCCACACTGTTTTCCAGAGCAGCTGCACCAGTTTACATTCCCAGCAACAGTGTAGGAGGGTGCCCGTCTCTCCACATCCTCACCAGCATCTATAATCTCTTGATTAGTTCATTTTAGCCACTCTGACTGGTGTGAGGTGGTATCTTAGTGTGGTTTTGATTTGTATTTCCCTGATGATGAGTGACACTGAGTATCGTTTCATGTGCCTGTAGGCCATCTTGATGTCCTCTTCGGAGAGGTTTCTGTTCTTGTCTTCTGCCCATTTCTTCCATGGATTATTTGTTTCATGGGTGTGGAGTTTGGTGAGTTCCTTATAGATTTTCAATATTAGCCTTTAATTGGATATGTCATTTGCAATAAGACACTATTTTTAAATGGGACAGTTTATCTTCCAATTTTTTTCATATAAGCAAATATGTATGTGTATTTATATGCTTTTCCCTTATTAGATAAATGATAGCATGCTCTTCTCTACTGTGCTTTCTTTCACTAATCCCAGCAATTTTTCTATGAGTTCATAGAGCCAGTCTTCTTTCCTTCCTACAGCTGCACAGGACTCCTAGGTAGAAATACATGTTCCCCCTTGATGGACATGTGTTATCTCCAATGTTGCTTTCACAGAGCCTTGTAGAAGCACCACCCAGAAGAGAGACTAGCCTTCCTTGGAGATATGTATTGACGCAGACTAAATCTTATCAATGGGTTATAAGTGAATGTGGCATAGTCAACTTTGGGTCATAGATTTAAGAAGATGGATGTGTTCCTCAGTCATCCTTCTCCCCTTTCTGCTGGCTGGTTGGAGACACAGCAGTGAATCTAGGCAGAGTAGAATTGCACAACCAAACAGAAGACCCTGGCTCCTTCATTCCATGCAGCATCATACTTAGAAAAGGGCCTCCATCTCCAGTTAAGATTTTTACATGAGAGAAAAATCAATGTGTATCTCCTTTAAGCCAGTGCTATTTTTCGGTCTCAATCACATATGGCTAAAACCATGTTCTAAGTAATGCCCTTAACTTACAGGGCTGTTATAAATAAAATGATAACTAAAATGAAATACTTAATAAAGGAATGATATGTCCTTAAACCATTTCCTCTGATTCCATTGTTTTCTCTCCTGCCCACCAGTGGAAAATTCCTTATTCTCAGTCAAGAATCTAAACCTTTCCAGATCTGTATATGCAATTCCTTAGTAACACCGCTACCTCAGACACAAGTATCCACAACTGAGCCTCTCTCCCCTCTTCCTCCTCCTCATTTATTTGTATCTCTGGGGAACAATCCCACCTGCTCAGTCGCCCAAGGTAGTAACCTAAAGCCACTCTATAGGTCTTTATCTCTTTCCCCTCCTACACCCAATGGGTTTCCCTGTCTCATTATTCTCCTTCCTAAAAGAAGGACGCATCCATCTTCTCCTCTATCCCACTAAGCTTTCTCTTTCTCATCCATTTGTTCAGACCTGTGGCATTCCTCTTTCGACCCTTGCAATGTAAACCTATGTAGTTTCCAGGCCTCCAGTCTCAACCTTTATAACATTAAAGCACTTCTTGTAATTGTCAACATGTCCATTTTCCAAATAGATCAAACACATTTGAATACAGTAACACTGTTTTCCTTCTTTATACACCTGGTGCTTGGTGGAGTCATTGGCACACAGTCGTTACTCATTAATTAATATGAATACAGAACACTTACCACCAGGTCAGGCACAAGTCTGAGAGTTGTGTGAGTATCATCTTAATTCACCTCACTATACCCCGTGACATAAGTACCATTTTTATCCCCACTTTGCAGAAGGGGAAACTGAGACATAAAGTGGCCACTTCATTACCAGATTTATTCACTAGTAAGGGATGAAATCAAGAATGGATTCCAGGTATTTGTTGAATAAATAAAAAGTAATAATTGGACAAAGGGATGAATGAATCAATGAGGAGAGATTATTCTCTATTAGATGAGTATCTAGCAAGCCTCTTTATTTGGGCTGATTTGCAAAACCTACCCACCCTTCCACAAAGTCAGAGAGGTATCTGGGGAAACCCATTGGGCCCCAAAATAGGCCCTCTATCTTCTCACTAGTACTAAGGTTTTCAAGATCAGAAATTGCATTGTCTTGAATCATTGTTTGCTCATGTCACCAATGCACTTTGAAAGAGAAACACCTTTAGTAACTAGGCTTTTTTAGGCAGGGTTGAGGAAGAAAGCTTTGTAAGGGTGGCACTCTTCTGAGGTGGGTGGAAAAGAAGAAAGACTTTAGAATATACTGACCAGCAACAATAGATGCTAACTTCCCCTATGTATGGATTCTTTATGAGTTTCTATCATTGGATGTTTATTGGCTTCTACGTTTGTTTTGATTTCTTTTTAATAAAAATGGTTGGCTTGCCAGAACTGGAAGTGAAAGGTGATATAGCATGGAAATAAACTGTGTCCATAAATCGTGAGGGATGGAGGAAATCTCACGATGCCAGAATTTATGAGACTAGACAAGACCTGGCTACCCTCCAGGAACTTTTCATCCTTATGCCTGGATGATAAATTACACCATCATTTTCAGGGACCATTTGCAATAGAAAAGCAAATTAACCCAGTAATTTTTAAATTATACCTCTGAGGTTTCACGAAGGCACATCCAATCTGGTTATGTTTTGGTCCTGAGGCCCGAGCTTCCTGAGTCTCCTCCTATTGTACGAACTCAAGTGATTATTTGATTTTGAAGGAAGTTCCATTATTTTTACAGGCTTGTAGCCTAACCTGATGGAAAGCTAGGAATTATGAGTGCCTTAACCTCTCCTTAATTTTTTCATGACTTCGCACTCTACCTGTCAATACCTACTCTTAAACTAAATGGATCCTAAAATTTGTATGCATTTTGATGGTCTGAGATTTTTTTTGTATTACCCAAGGTGTATTCATTCATTTCATGTGGAAGAGAAATTACAGCTTCTTTTATGGTTCTTTTTCTATGCTGTTGATAATGTAATATTTGAATCAATATTCTCCTTTTTTAATGTGTTTTTTTAAGTTTTTTAAAGTTTATTTTTGAGAGAGAGAGAAAGAGAGAGAGAAGGGGAAGGGCAGAGAGAGAGGGAAACACAGAATGTGAAGCAGGCTTCAGGCTCTGAGCTGTCAGTCCAGAGCCCAACATGCGGCTCAAGCTCAGGAACCATGAGATCATGACCTGAGTCCGAAGTTGGATGCCTAACCAACTGAGCCACCCAGGCACCCCCCCATATTCTACTTTTTTTAAGTTTATTTATTATTTTGAGAGAGAGAGATAGCAAACAGGGGAGGGACAGAGAGAAAGGGAGAGAGAGAGAATCCCAAGCAGACTCCACATTCTGAGCTCAGAGCCCAGGGCTCAATCCCATGAACCTGAGCTGAAATCAAGAGTCAGATGCTTAACCAACTGAGCCACCCAGACACCTCAATACTTGACGTTTTTAAATTAATTCTTCTTTTCAGTTGTATGTAAAACTGTAAGCTATTTAAAGTGTACATCATGGTGATTTGATATACATATGCATTACGAAAGGACTTCTTAGTTAATTAACACATCCTTCACATCACAGATTTACCTTTGGGGTGGGTGGGAAGTAAGAACATAAAGTGCACCTCTTAGCGAACTTCACTTATACAGTACAATGTTATCAATGGTAGGTACCATGTTTTACATCAGAGTCTCAGACCTCTCCCTATTTGTCCCCATCCTTCAGTCCCTGTAGCCACTTTTCTACTCTCTGATTCTTCTGTTTTGTATCATTTTGACTTTTTTTTCAGATGCCACATGTAAGTGATACCATGCAGAATTTGTCATTCTTTGTCTGACTTACCTCACTTAGCAGAATGTCCCTAGGGTAGGGCTCCATCCATATTGTCAAAAATAGCAGACTCTCCTCTTTCTCATGACTGAATAATATTCCATTGTTTACTTATATCACATTTTCTTTATCCATTCATCTACTGATGGGCACTTAGGTTGTTTTCCTGTCTTGGCGATTGTGACTAAGGCAACAGGGAACATGGGAGTGCAGATATCTCTTCAATACCCTGTTTTCATTTCCTTTGGATATGCACCCAGAAGGGAGTTTGCTGGATCATAGTAATAGTTCTATTATTAATTTTTAACTTTTGGAGAAGCCTCCATATTAATTAACATTTTAATGTTATATTATTTATATTATATAGTATATTAATTATTTACTAATTAATATAATATATTGTATTAATATATTATATTTAATGTTATATTTTTTAAAATATGGAAATGCTAATCTATTCCCTGACTCCTCAGCTTCTGTTGGATAGAGGAAAGCAAAATCTCCCCATGGGTCCTTTTCTCATTGTTTCCTGAGTCATCCACTCGTGCACCCTCCCTTCATCCAAGTAGGTCACAAATCCTGTACCAGGGAATGTAGACAAATGATGGACTAGAAAGACCCTCTCAAACCCCATGATTAAGTGGGTCTTGCAGAAAGCATACAGACAGTGGCAGTATAGTCTCTGAGAGGAAGTTTGGCATGCTCTGGAGAACAGAGTGACACTTTGCCACCCAACCAAGCTCAGTGGGTGACATTGGTTCTCTGCCTCTCCTTCCCCCTCTCCTCTCCTCTCCCTTCTTTCTCTCACCTGTCTTGAGCTCCCCTTTTCCTCACCCTACTAGTGTTTCCTCTCACTCTCAGTGTCAGCATCATTTTAGTTTTGACCAGATATGCTTCCTCAATGTGGCAACCTACTGCCCTATATGCCTATTCTCGCAGCTTGGTGACCCTAGCAGAAAAAAAAACATCTCTTCCTCTGTGTATGTGTGAGTTCCAGAAATCAATCTAATGGACCCTTTTTAAACTACATGTCAACTGCTTGGACCTATCACTATGGCCAGTGCAATGGTGCACTATTTGTGGCCTGGCCTGAGCTATATTATCTTCCATGTGAGGGCAGATGATGTCAATTCCAGAGAAATGCCTGGAATGGAGAATATCCACTGCAAAGTTCACCATGGCCCTCACTCCTTTCTGAGTACTATGTCTTGGTTATCTGTTAAATCCCATTTCTCTAGCCACTAACATTAATGAGAGTAGGAGTGTGGAAAATACTCTGATACTGATACATGCAGAAATTTATATTCTTATTCCACTTGGATCCTATTTGTACATCCTTGTAACCCTAGTGCCTGGCACATAGTAGATATTTAGGTATTTAATACATGTTTATCAAATGAATGAATAATCAATAATATTGATTTACTCTGTTCCCCTGGAATGGTCCCTCCTTTTATGCTTAAATTTGCTGTTTTAAATCTGCTGGAAACTTTGGACCAAGGTACTAGGAATGCAGTGGATAAGAGAAAGGGACATGGATTCAGGCAGATGTGAGTGTGAATCCAAGTTCTGTCACTTCCCAGGTGAGTGTCAGATACTTCCAACTGTAATGAGAAGATAATGTCTGCTTTGTATTGACGACTTGATACTTAAATAAAGGAACTATGCAAATTGCTTGTGATTGTGCATGTTATGGTTTTAAAACATGTCTGCAAATTCTTTTCACTCTTCCTGTCACAAGACTGAGATTAGTTTTCCTCCCCTGGAGATGCACTAGCCTCCACAACTCCCTCCTCATATATAGAATATGGCGGAAGTGACTCTGCATTAGTTTTCAGGCCCTATTGGGTCATACATCTTTGGGACCCTGAACCACACCTGAGAAGTCTTGCTATCTCAAGCTGCCAGGCTGGGGAGACCACACCAAGGTAAAGAGACATGGAGCTAGGCTCCTCCAGCCCACAGCTATGTGTATCCTTTCAACCTGCGCACCAGGCATATAAGGAAAGAATTTACCAGGATGACTCCAGACATGTTGTCAGCCTGACTGTCCAGCCACTATCTGGCTGCAACTGCACACTCTCATACATCAAGAACCACCCTGCTGAGCCCAATCAACCCCCAGAACCAGGAGGGATCATGGTGAAACCAGCAGTGGTTTTATGACACTAAGGTTGAGTTGGTGCAATATAGAGTGATTTACAGATAATCAGAAACATGATGAACACAGTAGGTGGTGAGTAAATGGCATTTTTTTTTCAGAGAGAAAGGAGAAGATCCTTTTTTAAAAAATTTACATCCAAATTAGTTAGCATATAGTGCATTAATGATTTCAGGAGAGATTCCGGTGATTCATCCCCTATGTATAACACCCAGTGTTCATCCCAACAGCTGTCTTCCTTAATGCCCTTTGCCCATTTAGCCAATCCCCCAACCCACCACCCCTTCAGCAACCCTGTTTGTTCTCTATATTTAAGAGTCTCTTATGTTTTGTCCCCCTCCCTGTTTTCATATTGTTTTTGCTTCCCTTCCCTTATGTTCATCTTTCGTATCTTAAATTCCATATGATAGTCATATGATATTTGTCTTTCTCTGACTCTCTCACTTAGCATAATACCCTCTAGTTCTATCCACGTAGTTGCAAATAGCAAGATTTCGTTCTTTTTGATTGCTGAGTAATATTCCGTTTTATATATATATATATATATATATATATATATATATATATATATATATATCTCCACATATTCTTTATCCATTCTTCTGTCAATGGACATTTGGGCTCTTTCCATAATTTGATTATCATTGATAGTGTTACTATAAACATTGGGGTGCATGTGCCCCTTTGAAACAGCACACCTCTATCCCTTGAATAAATATCTAGTAGTACAATTGCTGCATCATAGGGTAGTTCTATTTTTAATTTTTTGAGGAACCTCCATACTATTTTCCAGAGTAGTTGCACCAGTTTGCATTCCCACAATAGTGCAAAAGAGATCCTCTTTCTACACATCCTTGCCAACATCTGTTGTTGCTTGCATTGTTAATTATGGCCATTCTGACAGGTGTGAGGTGGTATCTCACTGTGGTTTTGATTTGTATTTCCCTGACGATGAGTGATGTTGAATATTTGATCATGTGCCTGTTAGCCGTCTGGATGTCTTCTTTGGAAAAGTGGCTATTCATGTCTTTTGCCCATTTCTTCAATGGATTTTATTTGTTCTTTGGGCATTGAGTTTGATAAGTTCTTTATAGATTTTGGATATTAACCCTTTATCTGATATGCCATTTGCAAATATCTTCTCCCATTCCATTGGTTGCCTTTTAGTTTTGCTGATTGTTTCCTTTGCAGTGCAGAAGCTTTTTATCTTAATGAGGTCCCAAGAGTTCAATTTTGCTTTTGTTTCCCTTGCCTTCGGAGACGTGTTGTGTAAGAAGTTGCTGTAGCAAAGGTTGAAGAGTTTTTTTCCTGCTTTCTTTTCTAGGATTTTGATGGCTTCGTTTTTACGTTTAGGAGTAAATGGCAATTTTGAAGCATTAATCTTTTTTATTTTTTTTTTATGTTTTTTATTTATTTTTGCGAAACAGAGAGAGACAGAGTGAGCAGGGGAGGGTGAAAGAGAGAGGGAGATACAGAATCCGAAACAGACTCCAGGCTCTGAGCTACCTGTCAGCCCAGAGCCCGACACGGGGCTCAAACCCACAAACCATGAGATCATGACCTGAGCCGGAGTCGGACGCTTAACTGACTGAGCCATCCAGGTGCCCCTAAAGCATAAATCCTAAACCTCACATCACTGTCTCAGAACATAGCATATATTATATACAAAACAAATGAGGCAAATGTTATTAGAATTAGCCATTTGGGAGCAATTCATAATTGTTGTAAACAAACTAGAATTGACTTAATACTATGCATATTTGATATAAAATAATATTTGTGATACAGTGTTACCTAGTGGTTAGTGGTGAATTTTTTTTTTTTTTTTGAGACTGACAAACCTTTTGGTTTCAAAATTGTGTTATTTCTTAAGTGAAAGACCTTAGGCAAGCTGCTTATCCTCTGTAATACTCAGTTTTCTCATAAAACGAGAATTCTGAAGGTACCTGTGTAATAAGGATAAAATTAGAAATTTCACTAAATGTAGCACACTGCTTGACAAACAGTGCCTGGTAAATGTTAACCATTATTATCCTGGGGATCCACAAACAAGCAATTGGGAGTTGCTGGACTTCTGAAGCATGAAACACATTCTCAAAGAAGGCATTAATTTAGCTCAGAGAGTCTTACAGGGAGACCACAGTCCACACACAAAAGGTGTGCTTGGTCACACAGCCTGTAGAAGTGTAAGTCATCCAAAGGTAATCATTCTCATTGGACAGCATGTTCTCCTTACGCTTTTTATTAGATAAGATTGTTGTTGCTCCAGTTGGCATTCTCATTGTACCCTCTACTTCCGGCAGCAACTTGTCTTCCTGCACTTCAGAAGGTCTTCAAGAAGTATATTAAAATGTTCATTTTCCTGGCACAAAAATGTATGCTCATGCTGCAATTCTTTCACTTCAATTAGTGACGTCAGAGCCACAGAACATTAATTTTTAGAATTCTGTCCTGCAAGCATAGATTATAAAGCCATCTCTACTCAAGTGATGCTTCAGATTTTAAGTGGCCCTGTGTTCTGTGTTACTCAGAAGTTCTCCTGTGCCTCTGCTGGAGAGGAGAGTAATGCAGGACCATTGACAGGGTGGCCCTCAAGCATCCATTCAGTGTTTTGATCCCGGGTTATACACAGGTATTTGGTAAGGTGATAGCTGCATATCTCCAAGTGGAATCCATTTTAAGTGATTTTTCTCAGTTTTCAAGGCTTGCTTCTTGTTTTTTTGGCTGAATCTTTGTCCCACTTATACAGACAAAAATAATGCTACTATTGATACCTGACAAAGTAGATGAAGAAAGGGAAGTCACTTAACAAAGGGAAGCCCCAGGAGCTCGCCTCCCCTTCCCATCTCTGCCTCCAATTCTTTCTGTGACTTTGAAAAACACATAACCCTCTGTCCCTGTTTGCTGCTTTTGTCTTCTTAGTGTATCAAATGGAACAATGGCCTCTCTACAGTGAATAGATAGGTATTGCTGCCCTGGAATGAAAGCTTTAGGAAGGCAGGTGTTTCTGTGATCGTTTTATAAACAAAGCACATGTCATGTTCCTCAAGGCAGAAATTATATTCCACCTATGACTAGACACAGAAGAGAAGTTATTTTATATTCTCCTATATCAGGAGACAGGTTTTTGTTTTTGTTTTAATGATTGTCAATGGGAAATATGTAAAAGGTGAATAAAAGTTTGAAAACAAGGGCACCTGGGTGGCTCAGTCACTTAAGCGTCCAGCTTCGGCTCAGGTCATGATCTCACAGTTCGTGAGTTTGAGCCCCACTTCAGTCTGTGTGCTGAGACCTCAAAGCCTGGAGCCTGCTTCTGATTCTGTGTCTCCCTGTCTCTCTACCCCCCCCCCCACTCATGCCCTGTCTCTCTCTGTCTCTCAAAAATAAATATTTAAAAATAAAAAGAAAATGACAGTAGAAACTGTGTCAAGTTTGAATTTCAAATTGTGTCAAAACATGAGATTCTTTTCAGTACAGAGGGGATTGCCAAGGAGGGTCTACATTTTATGATTGCAGAAAATTAAGGGAAAAATGCCTTTGGTAGATAGGAACTATAAATATAATCATAAATGGATTTTAGAATCTGTATTTTTATCTCACCACTGATATAGAATATAAAGGGCAAAGAAAATTTATGTGTGTGTGTATATATATATATATATATATATATATATATATATTTAGACAACTAGTTTGTCCAAACATAGTCAATTGTTTTTTTAGTTACTAAGTTGTTTTGCAAATAGTAATGATAGTAAATATAGCAGCAGTGCTTACTACGTGCCGTCCTAACTGCTGCACACATATATATATTGATTAACTCCTCAAAACAACTTTCTATTGACGAGATAATGAGACATGAAGTATTTAAACAAATTTTCCAAGGCCTCAGAATTGTGGTTTGAACCCCCAGCATTCTGGATCCACAGTTTGTTTTCTTAACTACTATAGATATATCGACAAAGATTTCATTATAAATCTGTGAAACAGATGAGTCAAATATTATGAACCGCTAGATCATTCAATAGGTTTGTGAACATAATGACCAGATGAAATCTCCCAATAGTACAGGAATTCACTCAAATTCCTATATAGGAATATACTAAATATAGGATAATTAAATCCTTATTAACTACAGTTTTGAGCCCTGAAGATGTCATAGCAAACAAGACTTCCTTCCAACTCTTAAAGGGGCTCAGTCTTTCAGGGAGGACGGATAGATAAACTAAAGATTAAAACAGAGTTGTAAGTGCCAAGAGGGAGCGTCATGGGAGTACATAGGAGAGGCTCTTGATTCTGACTTTTTTGCTAGAAGGAAATCAAAAAAGACTTCCTGAAGGAGGTGACCTCAAGAGATCCTGGGAAAATAAGATTTGAACTCATGGAATAAAAGCTGAAGGGTGGCAAGTTTTGGAAAAGGTGGGGGGGCGAAGCATAGATAAAGAAAGCAGCACATGAATCAGGCACTTCCTTTCACATATAAAAAAAAAAAGAAGTTAAATTGTTTTGAACATTTTGAATATGCACCAATTACTTTAAATTGAATTCAATAAAGTTAGCAATCATTACCTTCTCATTTTGGTGGGACATAGGAATAGTAAAGAGTATAAAATAGCAATGACTTTTACCTTAACTATTTCTAGACTATAGCACTTTAAGATGTGAAATAGATCTGGTTTGTGTGTGTGTGTGTGTGTGTGTGTGTGTGTGTGTGTGTGTGCATGCCCGTGCGCGCACACGTGCCCACAAATGAATTATTCCAGCTCTATGGGAATTTTAGTACCGTTTTATTTTATTTATTTATTTATCTACTTACTTATTATTTTGCAGAGGGAAACAGCATTTATTGATTCTGTGATTCTGTGGAATATTTTTACTTCATATTGTTTATTTAAATGCAAGGTCGTTAACATATAGTGTAATAATGGTTTCAGTAGTAGAATTTAGTGATTCATCACTTATATGTAATGTCCAGCGCTCATCCCAACAAGCGCCCTCCTTAATGCCCATCACCCATTTAGCCCATCCCCCACCCAACACTCCTTCAGCAGCCCTCAGTCTGTTCTCTGTGTTTAAGAGTCTCTTATGGTTTGCTTCCCTCCATGTTTATATGTTTGCTTCCCTTTCCCTGTGTAACAGCCTTGTAAAACCATACTAACCTGTAAGACCAAAACCCAGTTTTTAAGACCAAAACTCATTATGTATAAATATATATATATACATTTATTTATCAGTTAAAGGTATTCCTCTGCAGCATAACTCACATATATATTCTTTTTTACATCATGAAACGAACTTCCATCATGCCTCTATGCAGCCAGCCCTTAACAAAAAATGCTAGTAATGTGTTTTTATTTGTTTCAGTTATATAAGTGGATGTTCTGTTTTGCAATAAACAAAAGACCACATTGATAGAAAAACTGCAGAGAACATTTTGTGAATGTGAAAAGAATGCTTTTAGAAGTTTTAGCAGAGGCCATCAAATGCAGCCTGCATCATTCTTTTCTGTTGCAAAAAGACCCGACCCCAGCAAGAACAAAAACACATTTGAGACTGTGCTGGTCACCAGAGGCAAAATCTCTCTTGGTATGGGGTCAGGGGGTCAAGACGCTAAGCGGAAGCCCCAAGAGCTGCATCTCAGGTGTGAAAGTGCAGGTGCTGTCACCACGGGAGGGTTCATTTAACCTGACAGCGGTCTGTCTCAGATTAACATGACTGTTTAGAATAATGCTATTCCCTTTGACACAGAGTTTAAAGGAGACATCTTAACTTCCGAAAGCCACTAAGATGTTATCTTGGTTTCTTTTTCTACTGCTTGACTTTTTTTTCTTTTTAGAGAGAGAAAGCTCATGCATGAGTGCAAGCGAGGGAGGGGCAGAAAGAGAGAGAATCCCAAGCAGGCTCTGCACTGTCAGTGTGGAGCCCAGCTCTGCGCTCAATCCTACAACCCTAAGATCATGATCTAAGCCAAAATCAAGAGTAGGACACTGGATGGACTGAGCCACCTAGGTGCCCCACTGCTCGATAACTTAAACATAAAGCACCAAGCAGGGTAGCTACTGACTAGTGCTCGTAGAAACATATATTTTAATATAGCTACTCTATTGGTCCACTCTGAAGGACGTTTTGGACATCTTGTTTTAGTATTTCCACCCAGCTTTCCACTAGGCAGAGCAACATGGCATCTAATTTTGTGGCAGTCTACCTAATTCATTAAAAAGAAACGCAAAAAATTTAAGAAAGTGAAAGAAAATCATGATCAGTAACAAGTAAGTGTTCTCCATAGGCTGAATTCCACTGCAGTTGGTATAAATATTAAAACTGTGGTTTCATTTTCCTATTTATTATTATGAATAATCAATTTGTGAATAAAAGCTCAAAGGCATGAAGAGAAAATGGGAAACCAAATTTTACACTGTGGCGATATTGTTAGAATGAAATGGAAGCTTTTTTGAAGAGAGATCGTTATATTTACGTAACACTGAAAGATACTCTGAAATGTTAACATGACTGTTTTCATTTTCTGCCAAGATTCCTGTCTCAAAATAAAGTTCCAGGTACACCACAACTGGTCAGACCAGATCCTGTTACAGCAGAACTCTGGGTCTGTGGCTTCGGGGTTACTCACAGGCCATTATTCACCATTTAACTGAATGTAATAGTGCCTCATTTATTCCACGTCTCTGGAGAAATGGTATCTTCCCTTCAACTACAAAACTTTTTTTTTCTTTTTTAACCATATTAGTCTACCAATTTGAGATTCAGTGGCTCTACATTACTTTGAAGTAAAAAAGCAAATTGTTTATATAGCGTGTAATGATCCCCCTCACTGCCTTTCTAGAATCTTCTCTACCATCTTCAAAATCTATGCCCCAGCCATACAATTAAGTGTTTCATGACTGTGTCTTTCACTCATCTTGGCCCAGTTACCGACATTTACCCCTCCTCACTCCTTTAAGCAATCTTTTGGGATCCTAAGACCGCTTTCTGCCTGTGCAGTCCTGTGTTTGTTTTTTCCCCTGTCCTTTCCCTTGTCATCAGTTTTGCTCTTTGCTTCCTCCAGGACAGCAGAAGCAAAATTAAAACTTGCCTCAGAATCACCTGGAGGGCTTGTTGAACTCCAGAAAGTTGGGCCCCACTCCCAGAATTTCCAATCCTGTAGGTGAGAGCTAGGCAGGAGTTTTGCATTTTATTCAATATTTATTTATTTTTGGGAGAATGCAAGTGGAGGAGGGGCAGAGAAAGGGGGGACAGAGGATCCGAAGCAGGCTCTGTGCTGACAGGTTGATAGCAGCAGCGAGTCCAATGTGGGGCTCAGACTCACCAACCTCAAGATTATGACCTGAACCCTGGTACCCCCGGAGCTTTGCATTTCTAACAAGGCGTGCTCAGGGCATGCTGATGCTCTTGGTCCTGGAATCAGACTCTGAGAACCACTGCTCCAGGAAATCACTTCCCCCTTCTAATGGCTCGTTCAAATTTCCAGAAGACTTTAAAGCCAGATAACTAGTCTTATTAGAGCACACAGCTCAAAAGAAATGTCCACTAAAAGAGGGTCTAAATAAAGAGATTTTTTGAAAAATAAGTGAGTTTTGTTTCATAAACTTTGTGACATTCATTTTGGTTTCTCAGGCTTTCCTCTGGGCAGTTCAAGTTAGGTAATAAATGACCTCCAGATAAGTGAGCTTGTATTCAACCTTGAGTCCTAGTTCTTGTGGACTGCCACCTTCAACCTTGTGCAGTTTTCAACCATGCAACTGTGTTCTACAGGGCGTCCTTGAGCAAATGTTCTCAAACTTTCATGTGTATAAAAATGTTCTAAGGAATCTTGTCAAAAATGCAAATTCTGTAACACCAGCCAGGAACTCAACAGCGGGGACACAGGGAGATGTTCTGGGTGGCTTGTTGGCCTAACAATGTAGTCCCTGTTCAGCAACTGCTTCCTCAAGAGAAAACTTGGCAGAATGTAATCATTCTATGGGGGGGGGGGGGATCCTTTCCAGTTACCTTCTTGTAGGCTTCTCATTCTCCAAGTTCATGCTCTCCCAGGAAATCAAAGAGGCCTTCATTCTTATCAGATAACAAACATCTCATTTTCTTGGCACCACCCCAAGAACACACAAATGCCAGACTTCTAGACTTTCATAAGTGAAAGATTCCAAAACCTAGAAAATCCTTTCCAGGGAGAGAGAGAAAGAAAGAAGAAAAGAAAAAAGGAAGGAAGGGAGGGAGGAAGAAAGGGGAAGAGAAGGAGGGAGGAAGAAAGGAAGAAGAAAAGAAGCAAGCTTTGTCAATTATATTTTTTTAACCCAAGTGCCGATGCATTTTGAAGTTAATTGCATTTACTTTCTGTATCACACATTTCTGGTTTTAGGCAAACTTTTGTAAAATAAGGCAAATTTATTTTTAAATCTCCTAACAATAGGGCATGTCCGTCCCCAGGATATACACATTTTGAAAGTCTCTTTTGAGTTAAAACTGTATAATCGTTTCTAGTCTCAAAGTGTAAGTACCTTGGGGAACAAACACAATGTATTCAATCTATTCACCACCTTAAAATTAAATTTAAAATAAAAAAGCAAAGCTTTATTAGCATGGAGTGAAACATTGTCTAGACAGCTTCCTTTGGGCAGAATAAACAGTGGCCAGCTGGATGCTTTATCCTCTAGGAAATGGGCAGTCGTAGACAGCTGAGGGTTCCAGGAGGAGAGAAGGGGGCTGGGGAGAATCTCTATACCTTAGGACGGCAGCACAGCAAGGTCTAGATGACCATGCTCCTCCGGTCCCTTAATGTGGGCAACCAATATCTTGTGGTCTAATGACAGACTCTTGTATCCCTGGAGCTGGAGGACTCAGAGAGTACACTCATTCTTCGTTCTAGATTTGGATTCAACAGATGCCAATGGAACTTCTGGTCAGCCTGGTCCACGGTCCTGCCCAGCCCAGTGAACAGCCACTCCATTAGTTTAGCTGCTCAGGGCAAAATAATTCCAATCATCTTTGCCTCATCTCTCTCATAGCCCATGGCCCATCCATTAGCTAGTGCTGTTGGCATTACCTCTAAAACTGGAAGTTGATCATTTGCACCACATCCCCTGCTGTGTTCCAAGTCACCATCACCCCCCTTGCCCGGATCTTTGTAATAGCTTCCTGCATGGTCCTTCTACATCTTCCCTTGACCTACACCCTTAACAGGGTAACCAGAGTGAGCCTTTGACAACACGAATCAGATCATGTCACAGTTCTCTGTTCAAAAACCTTCAATATTTCCCATCAGTCTTTTAAAAAATTACCAGGTTTTATAGGATCCACTTTCCACTGCCCACTCTTCCCATATACCACATCACTTTTTTAACCCCCTTGCTTATTATCCCTCCACTTGTTCCCTCCTACAACAAAGGCATACTGCCATCTAGCAGTTTCTGGAGCATTCCCGGCATGATCTCACCTTGGTGCCTTTGCCTAGAGCGTGCTGTCCCAGATATCTACATGGCTAACTTCTAGCCTCGCAAGTCCTTACTCAAATGTCACCTTCTTATTGCCCAATCTCCCTATTTAAATAACAACCCCTGCTCCAGCCCTCGTATTTGTTATCAGCCTCTTGATTTATTTTTCTCCCTTAGGTCTTACCATTATCCAACAACACACTAAAAATTTTACTCATATTTTCATTATGTATTTTCCCCAGTAGAATGTAAGTACCATAAAAATAGTGATTCGTGTCTGATGGTTTCACATATCGACACCAGTACCTTGCACAGCGCTTGACACCTTTGTGGTCCAACAAATATTTAAAGGAATCTTGCTACTCACTAGACACTCAGCAAGTTACTATGCCAAGCCCTAAGGGTAGATAAATCAGGAAGGCAGACAAGCCTCCTGCTTTCACAGGGTTTACAATTTAGAGTTGAACTGTCTAATATGACAGTCACTAGTCACGTGTGTGGCTATTTAAATTAGTTAAAATTAATTAAAATTGAAGATTCAGGTTTTCAGTCATGTTAGCCATGTGGCTTCCATGTTGGACAGACCAGATGTAGAGGGCCTCCATCATTATAGAAAGTTCTATTGTATAATGCTAAGAGAGACTTTCTCTCTTGATAAATAATTTAGGATTCATCTACTCCAATTTCCTCCTTTACAGGTAAGGAAATGAGGGTCAAGAAAACAGGGACTTGACAGAGACCACATAGCTCATACGTAAAGAAATCCAGTACTGAATCCATTCTTTTGATGTCCAGGCCACTGTGCCGAGTAAACAGGCTATTAAAGTGCTATCTACTTCTCTTGATAAATCAAATTATGAAACAAACAAATGAAACAAAAAACCCTTCTTTTTGCCTCATGATGTAAGTATATTCAATTATAAAGACAGAAAAAAAACTATTATTCAGTGGGCATTTGTCTCTTTCCACCCCCCTTTACCCGCCACCCCCCACCCTGGCTATTTCCTGAATCCTTGGGAGGTAGCAGCTGCTTCTGTTCCCCTCGGGCCACAGCAGCTGCAATATGGCAAAGAAGTCCTCACACCTGGACTCTCCTTGATTCCTGCCCATTTTCAAATCCCACTTATTTATTCTTCCTCCCCTTTAAAGACACTACCTACTATTCCTAATTTGGGGACCTCAAATTAGCCAGGGATCATTTCTGTTGCATGTAGCCAAAAACTCTGACTTACAAAATGCACCATTCACATTCAATTCCACTTGATTTTAAATGAATGTTTCCTATATTTCTGTCTATACTGAACCTTCAACATCAAGCCATCCTTCTGGCTTGCGTGGAAGCTACAGCTCATAGTTGAACAGTAGCTATAGAAGATAGACTGGTCAGACCACTGTGCCCCCTCCCCCAGCTTCTCATTCTTTTAGAGAAATTAGCTGATTCAACAGAGTGTGCATTCAATAATGAAGAACGGAAAAATGTAACCATTTCCAGATTCCTGGGTCATTCTAGTTTTGGAAAGCCCTTCAGGGAAATACTTAGAAAGCTGAGTCTTGAAGTGTTCGGATGCTTCAGAAGTTCTGATGATAAATACTTCATTGTGATTTGTGCAGTTAGCCATCAATAACTGTCAGTCATCCTCATCTACTCAGGGAATTTTTCTGAAGGGAAAATGCAGTTATGTTGAGCTGTTAAAGAACTTTCTAAGTTTGAGAATATCCAGAGTGAAACTGTTCCTGAAAATTTAAGAATAAAGTAGTCTTCTATATTAATTTACCATATTGAATTTCCACTCCTCAAATGATTGAGGATTTGATTTTTTTCCAAAAGAGTCTGTATCAACTACATTGACCTAACTGATATCTATAATCTACTTACCCAATAACTGCTAAATACACATTCTTTTCAGGTACAAGCAATAAATTCATCAAGGTAGATCAAATGCTGGGGCATGAAGAAAGCTTTCTATGACTTTCAAGAGTTTGAAATTCCATAATCCTATGGAATTAGATTAATAACTTAAGGTAGTTAGAAAAACTTCAAATATTTGGAAATTAAATAACACACTTACGAATAACCCATAGGTCAAAGGAGAATCACAGTAGATATCAGAAAATTTCCAACCAAATGATAAAAGTGAAAGTCTAAGGGAATTCAAGAGGAAGACTTTTTAAATATTTTACTCAAGATAATAGCAATAATTAAAACTTACCTCAAGTTTGTATAGCACTTCACAGTTTATACATATTCTGACATTTCATCTGAACAACCACTGTAAGGAAGATGTTAACATACACAAACAGGACATTAAACATCTCCATGCTTTCAAGGAGTTGTAAAGAGGCCTGTTGGTCTACTGGCTTCCAACTTGGCCCCATGTCTCCCCCCAGTCAGCATCCACAGTCTCTGCACCAGTGCCTGTTCCGTTGTTTCTCTTGCAATACATAATAATGCTCAAAAACACTTATGCATGGGGGGGCACCTGAGTGGCTTAGTCGGTTAATAGTATGATTAATTTAATTTAAGCTCAGGTCTTGATCTCGTGGTTGCAAGTTCAAGCCTTGCATTGGGCTTCACACTGTAGGTGGAACCTACTTAAAAAAACAAAGAAACACTTGTGAATGGACTCATATGTATCTATTTGTTGAATAGTTTAAATCAAAGTTAGCTGTGATTTACCCTTAGTAAATGGGCCAGCATACAACAATAGTCTCATGTGGCTAGTGGCTTCCATGTTGTATAGACCAGATGTAGAGCATTTCCATCATCACAGAAGGTTCTACTGGATAGAGTGTGACATTTTATCTTCTGATGGTTAATTCAGTCCAAGCCCAATGCTTTTCCATGACAGAAGGATCTTGCTAGTTGAACATATTTGGTACTGAAAAACTTAATTCCACTCAAAATAGTGTCCACATTTTCACAGGAGGTACTGAAGAAAGGTTTTGATATTGCAGTAATCCAGGAGTATCTAGAGAAGAGAAGCTGTTCTTCCTGAGCCCACTACAGCTTGACTCCAGTCCATCCTGTAAACCTTGCCACAGTGAGATCTCTAAAGCCTCAATGCGATTGCTTGCTTAATCTTCACTTTAAAATTTCAGATACCTTGCCCTCCACTTTGCTTTTGAGATAAAGTCCAAATCCTTGTCAAGGTTTACAAGGCTGTCGTTTCATGGTATGGCCTCCGTTTGCCTCTCAGTGACCTTCCACTGCCTTCACTCTGTACTCCAGCTGGATCAGGAGCCACTTTTGCTTCCATGTACAAAGCATCCTCTTGGGAACCTTAGTGCCTTTGCATATTCTACTCACCCTGTCCATCTTCTTTGCACAATTACTGCCCACTTTACCAGAGCAGCTCTTTCAGCTCTTAGCTTGGTATTGTCTGTGTTATGAGTCACACTACATAATGTACTTTTCACTCATTTCCTATTGGCATCATACCATATTACCATAGTATGTATATCAATATGTACCATTTTGTGAATTCCTTTAGGTGGTGTCATTGACCACTATTTACCTTTACAATCTCATATTACAGTCATAGACAACGTATTCAATAAGTAATTGTTGAATGAATAAATAAATTATTGAATGGTATCAGCATTACATATGAAAGGGAACATGTGAAACCAGGATCAATACAAAGCAATATATAATAAAATTCTGAACTAGATGAAGTTAGCTTCCAACTTGTATTTTATGAGAAATATGTGCAGTAAGCAAAAAAAGAAAAAAAGTATTTGCAGCTGTGAAATGTTAAGCATTTTGAGATTGGGAGATTATCCTAGATTACCCACATAGGCCCCAAATGCAATCACAAGTATTGTTATAAGAGGGAGGCAGGGAAAGATCTCCCTCACGCAGAGGAAAAAGCAGTGGGAAGACAGAGAAGAGAGAGATTTAAAGATGCTGGCCTTGAAGCCTAGCCACAAAGCAAGGAGCAGCCACCAGAGGGTAGAACAGATTCTGTTCTAGAACGTCCAGAGGTAGCACAGCCCTGCCAACATGTTGATTTTGGACCAGTGATACGTATTAAAGCCACAGGAAACTAATGCAAGGCAATATTAAGAGAAAAAAAGGGGGAGGGGGAGATTTCAGCAAGAGGTAGAATTTGAATTTGACCTTGAGGTAATTGGTAGATTTTGTTAGTTTGGGTGTTGAAGGGCATTTCAGGGCAGGAATGGATTGCTTTTATATCAGTGAAAGTTTAAAATTTTGAAGGAGAATAATAAGGGTCATCCTCATTGCTATAACAAATAAACCCTACATTCCAGTGACTTAACACTATAAAAATTAATTTCCCTTTCATAAAATCCAAAGTCCACAGTCAGTAGATGGTAGGTGCCTTACCCAGTCATTGAGAGACTCACACTGATAGAAGTGCTGCCATTTTCAACAGGTGGCTGTGAGGGGTGCCCAACATATTAACCTCCACTTGGTACACACACCAAGAAAACATGGAGAATCACACATGGGAGATCTTTATGTTCGAAGTCTGAAAACTTTCATGAACATTCTATTGTCTGTTATAGACAGAATGTTTGTGTCCACCTACATTCATATGTTGAAAGCTAAGTCCCAGTGGGATCGTACTTGGGTGTGGGGCCTTTGGGAGGAAATTGGGTCATGAGGAGGGAGCCCTCATGAGTGGGATTAGTGCCCTGATAAGAAGGGGCCGGAGAGCTGGCTCATCCTCCTTCGGCCACATGAGGATATGAGAGAAGTCAGCAGTCTATACCTGGGATAGGGTTCACACCAGCACCCGGATCTCAGACTTCCAGCCTTCAGAGGATGAGAAATAAATGTGTGTTGTTTATATGCTGCACAGTCTATGGTACTTTGTTACAGCAGCCTGAACTAAGACAATTACATTCTAGTCATGTGGCCACCTCTTACTTCAAAGGCACTTGTGAATGTAGGCTATCCATGAGCCCAGAAAAGAAAGGTGAACTCACAGTTCATTCTTCATGGTTCTCAAATATTATCTGTTTTTCTTCCCACACAAGAACATATTCACCCCAAGGGAGACAACTCAAAGCTCCACCTATTCCCTACATGTAGCCCAATTCTAGGATCATGGGTGATGGCAGAGACCACCCCATCCAGATGTGGTTCCTGATAGTCCAATGCCCTGGTATCTGAAAAGACAGATCATCTGCAAACTCCCACAACATACACTGCACAAGATCAGTAGAGCCTAAATAAACCTTCTGTTCATAAAAGGAAATGATGGGAGACACACACACATAGCAAATCTGAGATCTTGCTAAGAAGGCACTGGGAACTCCCTTTCCCACAAGTATTCTAAGGGGGAGGAAGATTCTTGATAGATGAATCTGATTCTGCTGTCTGAGCAATCTTTGTTCCCCAAGTCCCCAGGTCTGCCCTCCAGGCATCTCTGTCTTGTCCTTAGGCTTCCATGGCCATATCCAGAGTGCACAGCAAGTATACTTTCCTTGAGGATACACAGTTTTCATAGCCAGATTCTAGCTGGTGCGAAATTGCAGGTCTCTGAAGTTTATATCATTTTACTTCATTTCCTCCCAGCACATATTTACTAAGCTTATGCTCTGTGTGAGCCCTGTGATGCCATGGGACCTTGGGTACAATGGCTTAAAGACACAGGAAAAAAGGTCCCTCTTTTCTTGTATTTTACAACCTGGTGAAGGAGACAGAGAGAAGGTTATTTTAAAGTTCAAACAAGCCAAACTTTTTCTGTCCTGGCTCACAATTTCTTTGGCAATGCAATGGCTCCAAAAATTTAGTACACTCACGTCATTATGTAGTTCTGATCCTAAACATAGATCTCAAATCTGGTTTTTGTTAGTTTGTGCTAGCCCCTGCGTCGTTCTCTTTAGCTAATGGCAAGCTACTTTGAGGATATGTGAAGCCATGGTATCAACTGGGAAGAAGGTAAGGCCATTTATGTGATCCTTGTCTCTGGCTGAATCACTTTGTTCAATCATGAAGTCCTTCTGGAACTTTCTCAGTCAAAGACTTTTCAATTCAATCCATTACTGTGTAATAGAGATTCATTTGATTTCTTTTGACGTTTGCTTTGAGGCCAGCCATCTCTTGTCTAAGTCCACAATGACCTTCTGATATTTATCTACAATTCCATCTGCAGTTGCCAACACACAAACGTACCGACTCTTCCATCCACTTTCCATAAGGCAGTGGCTCTCAGAATTTGGTCCTAAGAACTGAAGCATCAGCATCACCTGGAAAGCTGGGAGAAATGCAAATCCTCCGCCCAAATATACTAACCCCAAAACTTGAGATGTGGTACCCAGACATCTGCATTCGCACAAGCCTTCCAGCTGAGTCTGATGCACACTGAACCTGAGTGCCACTGCTCTACAGCTACAGGGATGGGTCTTCCATGTTAGGACAGGTGGAAACTTAGCTGCTTGGAACTGAGAATATATGTTTCTGGTAGAATAACACAAAATCATACAGAGACAAAAGAGCAATCAACTATTATGTTAAGATGAATTGTTTTCAGATATTGGGAAAATAAACATGGTTTTTAAAACATGGTTCTAATATGGTTCATGGGTGTTAAAATAACACCAATATTTTAAGTTAAGAATTACAGGCTCCTTGAAGATAATCCTATTCTTCTTCAGTCATTGTGCATGCAGTTGGCATTAATGGGTTCCCTTTAGATGATGTCATTATAGAGTGTTCCTGTTTACTTTCGGGATTAGTTCTTTTCTTGTGGTGTATGGTGTTAAGGGTACTGTCAATCATGGAATCCCCAGCTTTGGCTACAAAAAAAGGTTATGACTCAGGCTCAGCTACATCTGGTAAACTATCCATGTGTCATTAGCAATTAGTATGTGACTCAAGCAGTCAGTCAGTTAGAATGCAATCAGATCTAATAACTAATACTTGGCTCTCAAGGTCACAACTGCTGCTCACCTGTTCACAAGACTAAGTATAAAGCCAGTCTCATTCTTTATATACACTGTATTAGTTAGAGCAAGAAATATTGGCTGTTGTAATCCCCGAAATTTCAGTGCCTTAACACAAATTGATGTTTTGCTCATGCAAGAGCCAGGGTGAATGTTTCTGAACAGAACATAGCCATTTACACAGTCATTCAGGGCCCTTTCATCTTGAGCTTTCATCATCTCCTTGACCTCAGAGTCTACAGCCTGGTCTCCTCCATCTGTTTAGCACACAGGAAAAGAGAGAGTGTATGGATGACTGGATGGGAGGTGTTCATAGGCAAAGCCTAGAAGTAACACCCATCACTTCCTTCCACATTCCATTATTCAGAGCACAGTCATATGGCTGCATCACCTGCAAGGGAGGCTAGAAAAGGACACATGGTTATGTGGCAGGATGTAAACAGAAAAGATATTTATCAATCCATAACAACTTGTATCAAATATTCCACTCACAATGATTGGTTCAAGTGGTGGACATGTGACCCAAGGTAGCCAATTAGACTTCTTCCCTGGGATTTACATATACGGAAATAGAGTATAAGAAGTCTTGTTTTATTTATTTTTTGAAACATTTTATTTTTAAGTAATCTCTACACCCAATGAGGGGCTTAAACCCACAACCTTAAAATCAAGAGTTTCATACTCCATAGGGCACCTTGGTAGCTCAGTTGGTAAGCATCCAACTTTGGCTGAGGTCATGATCTTGTGGTTTGTGAGTTTGATCCATGCGCTGGGCTCTGTGCTGACAGCAAGGGGCCTGGAACTTACTTTAGAATCTGTGTGTGTGTGTCTCTCTCTCTGCCTCTCCCTGCTCACACTCTGTCTCTTTCTCTCTCTCTCAAAAATAAATATTCTTTTTAAAATGTTTAATTAAAAAAAGAGTTGCATACTTCAGTGACTGAGCCAGCCAGGCATCCCAAGAAGTCTTATTTTAATTCTAAGGTCATTAGCTAGGATAAGCTTAAAGTTGTCTGTCCAATACTATTCCTTTCCATCCCATACACAGAGTAAGAAAAAGAGTCCAATGCAGAGAAAATACGTGCCAAATTACTAAATGAGTCTTGAGTTTGTCTGGAGTCCTGCACCAGTTGCCCTACAGATCAGTTCCAAACTCATCCTTTCCAGTGACTTGAGCCAAAAAGGTCGCTCTTCTTTCAAGCAAGTTTGAATTGAGTCTTGATATATATAACCTTGGTGAAATGCTTGACTGCTCTCCTAACGTAGCTTATCATCAAGTCATAGAAATTCATCTATAATATCTCTACTAGAGTGGAAAGGGAGAGAAAAGGCAGCTTTAGTTCAGTCTAAAGCAAGAGAGTCTTTTTTGCTCTTTTTTTTTCCTGTATATTTCTTTATAGTTTTAAAACACATACATTTGTTGTATAGATAAATAAAAACAGAAAATGTAAACACAAAAAGCTCATTTTACAAAGACCAGTAGCCAGTATGCCACTAAGTCTTATAAAATTCTTCTTCTATTAATGATTTTAGTGCCCCACCCAGATGCCCACCTGTTGCAAGTATTAGGTGCTTACAGTTCACAAGTGCACTCTTCTCTGGAGACTTGTCCTTGGCCTATGGGATTCATTTTAACTGGAATAGCCTGGGAAACTATGCCTTTTTTTTTGGAGGAGTCCCCGGTAAGTTCCTGAGAAGGTAGTAGAAAAGTCCAGACCCTGTGCTTTAAAGAAGAACAATTCTGGGGCGTCTGGGTGGTTCAGCTGGTTGAGTGTCCTACTTCAGCTTGGGTCATGATTTCATGGTTTGTGGGTTTGAGCCTCACATTGGGCTCCTTGTTGACAAGTGCAGATCCTGCTTGGGATTCTGTATCTCTCTCCTCTCTCTTTACCCCTCCGATGTGCTCTCTTTTAAAGTAAATAAACTTTGGGGCACCTGGGTGGCTCAGTCAATTAAGCGTCCAGCTTTGGCTCAGGTCATGATCTCACAGTTCATGGGTTCAAGCCCCGAGTCGGGCTCTGTGCTGACAGCTAGCTCAGAGCCTGGAGCCTGCTTCAGATTCTGTATCTCCCTCTCTCTCTGACCCTCTCCTGCTCACACAGTCTCTCAAGTAATAAATAAAGAAACATTAAAATAAAATAAACTTTGAGAGGGAGAGGGGCAAGATGGCAGAAAAGTAGGGAGCTCTGTAATCTCCACCCCCTGTAACTATCAAACTGAGAAGGACTATAGCCACAATACTCTGATCTGCAAGAGTGGGAGGAAAACACAGAGTCTGTATCGATGATATCCTCATAGATGCCTGAGTGAGTGCAAACTGGGGAAATAAAAATGGGCAGGGGTGGAAGCTCTGAGAGAAGGGAGCACCAGCCCAGTGCAGAGCTAGGGGAAAGAGCCCAGAACAGTGGTGCAGAGCAGCGGAGAGCAGTGTGTGGAGTGGCCATGCAGAGCAGCAGAGAGCTGAGGGGAAGAGAAAGAGAGACTGAAAATGCTCATAGAGTGGTCTCTCGAGAGGGGAGAAATCTCAGCCTGGGATGGAGAGAAACACTACCATCCCATATATGGCCGCTGGGTGCTGGGAGAGAAATTCATCCCCCTCTGCGGGCTTGCTCTTCCTTGGGCTTGGCGGCTTGCTGACTCTAAGCAGAGCCAGGGAGAAGCTGGCTCCCCAACCCTGTACTCAATCCTGGTCTGAAAGCCTGTGGGAGGACATCTCCTCTGGGGCGGTAGCATTAAAGTGCATGGACTAGCAAAGGAAATGAGGCAGGGTTTGGAAAAAAGCAACTTGGACCACCCCTGGCAGAGGGAGATTGGACTCAAAAGAGTGGCTTGCAACACTGGTCCAAGAAGGGATTGGGGTGCCTCCATTCTTCTCCCCGCAACCACCAAGGCGGGCCAAGGAGAGCAGTCCCCGAGACCAGACCTACCTACACCAAACCATGCCCATCCGTGCTGGAGACCTGCTCTTTTTTTTTTCTATTTTCTTTTTTTCCTTCTTTTCTCTGCCCCCCACCCCAGACCAACATTTATGCACTGCTATGATTAGATCAATACTTGCCATCCAGATATATTTCCCTTATCTCATTCTTATCTCTCCCCTGTGCTGGTTTTACATTTTTAAACTGTCCTTTGTCTCTTGTTGTTTCTGTCTTCCCCTTCTTTTTTTCCTTTCTTTCCCTTTCGTTTCTTTCCTGCTCTTTTTTGCTTTCCCCTTTCCTCTTGCTTGTTTATTTAATTTGTCTGTGCATTTGTGTGCTTTTCTTCCCTGTGTGTTTGTCTGTCTGTTTTCCTTTTCAGGACTACCTAAAGAAACGAGTCAAAGTACACATGGTGGAGAGTCCCAAATATAACTGAGTAGGGAAATAAAATAATCAAAGGCACAACAAGAGAAACTGAGAGACACCATTAAAAGAACATCTCCTGAAACGACAGGCCCTGAACAGTCAATGAGCCTCCTTTAATAGAACAATACTAACAAGAGCACAGTGCATAACGAGCTTTTAAAACTGACAAGAGACAGAAAGCTAGCCAAAATTATGAAACAAAAGAACTCTTCTTTAAAGAAATTCCAGGAAGAAATCATAGTCACAGAACTGCTTAAAACAGAATAAGTAACATAACTGAACAAGAATTTAGAACAATTGTCATAAAGTGAATCACTGGGCTTGAAAAAAGCATCAGAGAAGCTATTGATATAAAGACTAGGGACCTTCAAAATAGCTGTGACAAGTTAAAAAAGGCTATAAATGAGGTGCATAATAAAATGGAGGCAGCCACTGCACAGATTGAAGAGGCAGAAAGGAGAATAAGTGAATTAGAAGACACAGTTTTAGCAAAAGAGGAAGCCAAGTAAAAGAGAGAAATTGATACAGGAAGATGAAAGGAGAATTCAAGACCTGAGTCATACAATCGAACGGAACAATATCTGTATCATAGGAGTTCCTGAAAAACAAGAAAGAGAAAAAGGTTCTGAAGGGGTGCTTGATCAAATTATAGCCGAGAACTTCCTTAATTTGGGGAAGGAAATTGCCACTGAAATCCAAGAGGCACAGAGAACTCCCATCAGACCTAACTTGAATCAACCTTTGGCATGACGTATCATAGTGAAACTGGAAAAATATAAAGATAAAGAGAGAATTCTGAAAGCAGCTAGGGATTAAAGGGCCCTAACATACAAAGGGAAACCTATCAGAGTGGTTACAGACCTATCTAACAAAACTAAGCCGGCCAAAAAGGAATGGCAGGAAATCTTCAATGTGATGAACAGGAAAAATATGCAACCAAGGATCCTTTATCCAGCAAGGCTGTCATTCAAAATAGGAGAGATAAACGTTTTCCCAAATAAACAAAAATTAAAGAAGTCAGCACCACTAAACCAGCCCTACAAGAAACCCTAAGAGGGACTCTATGAGGGAAATGTAGCAAGGAATATAAGGTACCAGAGACACCACTACAAACATGAACTCTACAGAGAACACAATGAATCTAAACCCACATTTTTCAATAACACTGTATGTAAATTAACTGAATGCTCCAATCAAATGACACAGGGTAGCAGAACAGATAAAAAACCCAAATCCATCTATTTGCTGTCTACAAGAGACTCACCTGAAGACACCTTGAGATTGAAAGTAAAGGGAGGGAGAAATATCTATCATGTGACTGGAAGTCAAAAGAAAGCCAGAGTAGCCATACTTATACCATACAAACTGAACTTTAAAGTTAAAGGCAGTAATAAAAGGTGAAGGAGGACCTTATGCAATAATTACAGGGTCTTTCCATCAGGAAGAGCTAATATTATAAACATCTATGTACCAAATTTGGAAGCACCCAAATACATGAGACAATTAATCACATGTAATATAATCTTATTGATAAGAATGTACTTATTGCAGCAAATTTTAATACTCCACTTACAGCAATGGATAGGTCAACCAGACAAAATTACTAAAGAAACAATGGACCTGAAGGACACATTGGAACAGATGGAATTAATAGATATATTTAGAATTCAGCATCCTGAAGCTAAGGAACTCACTTTCTTCTTGAGTGCACATGGCACATTCTCCAAGAGAGATCACATACTGGGTCATAAAACAGCCCTCCATAAATATAAACGAATTGAGATTATACCATGCACACTTTCAGATCACAATGCTATGAAACTTGAAATAAATCACAGGAAAAAGTCTGGAAAACCTCCCAAAATGTGGAGGTTAAGAACCACTCTAGTCAGGCAATTAGAGAAGAAATTTAAAAATATATGGAAAAAAAAGAAAACAAAAATACAACAATCCAAATTCTCTGGGATGCAGCAAAGGCAGTCCTAAGAGGAAAGTATATTGCAAACCAGGCTTATTGAAACAAACTAGAAAAAGCACAAATTCTAAATCTAACAGAGCACCTAAGGAAACTAGAGGGGAGCACAAGAGCACCCCAAATCCAGCAGAAGAAGAGAAATAATAAAGATCATGGCAGAAATAAATAATATAGAATCCCCAAAAAAACAATTGAACAGGTCAATGAATCCAAGAGTTGGTTTTTTGAAGAAATAAACAAAATTGATAAACCTTTAGCCAGGCTCCTCAGAAAGAAAAGAGAAAACACCCAAAATCATGAATGAAAATGAGTCCATTACAACTCATTCCTCAGAAATACAAGCAATCAACAGAGATTACTATGAAAAATTATATGCCCACAAACTGGACAATATAGAAGAAATGGACAAATTCCTAAACACACACACACAACCAAAATCCAAATGGGAAGCGATAGAAAATCTGAACAGACCCATAAACAGTGAACAAATCGAATCAGTCGTCAAATATCTCCCAACGAATAAGAGCCTAGGGCCAGAGGCTTCCCAGGGGAATTCTACCAAGCATTTAAGGCAGAGTTGGTACCCATCCTTCTCAAGCTATTCCAAAAAATAGAAACAGAAGGAAAACTTCCAAACTCATTCTACGAAGCCAGCATCACTTTGATTCCCAAACAAGACAGAGTCCCAACAAAAAAAGAGAACTACAGGTCAATATCCTTAATAAATACAGATGCAAAAATACTCAACAAGATACTAGCAAATTGAATTCAACAGCATATAAAAAGAATTATCCATCATGATCAAGTGGGATTTGTTCCTGGGTTACAGGGCTGGTTCAATATTTGCAGATCCATCAGTGTGATACAACACGTTAACAAAAGAAAAGATATTGTATCCCTTCTTAATAAAAACTCTCGAGAAAGTTGGGATAGAAGGAACTTACTTAAACATCATAAAAGCCATTTACGAAAAGCCCACAGCCAATGTTATCCTCAATGGGGAAAAACTGAGAGCTTTCCCCCTGAAATCAGGGACACGACAGGGATGTCCACTCTCACCATTGTTGTTTAAAATAGTGTTGGAAGTCCTAGCATCAGCAATCAGACAACAAAAGGAAATAAAAGGCATCAGAATTGGCAAAGAAGAAGTCAAACTTTCCCTGTTTGCAGACGACAT
>PISW01009601.1:0-59110 GCA_004023785.1 Mungos mungo | reverse complement strand
CTTCCCCTCTGATCTGGGATCCGTCTGTGAGTTCGCAGTGCCCTCCCCTCTGATCTGGGATCCGTCTGAGTTTGCAGTGCCCTCCCCTCTGATCTGGAATCCGTCTATGAACAATTCCTCAACTTCTCTTTGTGTTTCATGATTTTGGCATATTTAAGGGGGCTTGTTTTGTTTCTAGAATGTGTCTCACTTTGAGTTTGTTTGACTCTAATCTCAAAGAAATGGGTTATATGCACTTTGGGCAAGAATATATCATCAGTCTTGAGAAGGGAAGCACCACATCAGTAAATTTACTAATATTCTACTTAAAATACTGCTGAGTTCTGTACTTACTAGTAATGCCCTGCTGGGAGATGATGCATTTTTATAAGAATTCAAGGAAATGAACATATAAATGAATTTGTAACTGGTCTTGAATATGACCCATAAAAACCAATGGCCTGATTTTGTGCAATGAGGCTTAAATTTACCTAATCTTTTTTTCATGGCCATCTAAAATATTTTCACTTACAGTAAATGAAAAATGTGTGGTGATCCAGTGGTTTCAAGTATTCCTAGAATTTTGAGAATATTCACATTTTCTTTCTTTAAGCATTTGTGCTGTTGGTAACCTTTAAACTTAAGAGTAATGGTGTTTCAGCAAATACAAAATGAAAAATGACTTTTCATAGGCCTGAGTTATAAACATATTTTAATCTGTTCTGGATAATGGTACAGATTAATTCTCCTGAACATCATTTTGATCACTTTATTTTCTCTTTCACAGTATATTGTGCTGTTCAGTGTTGAGAGGAGTTATCTCTGGAAGATTAAACTGCAGGCAATATTATTTTTAAGACTTTCTCTAGAATCAGAACTCTTTTCAATAATTTCAGAGGAAAAAACCCCTTCTGTATTATTTTTAATGGTTACCATTGATACCCATCACGTGACTTTGCGTATGTGTATCGGGAAGAGGAAGAGAGTGGGTAGGTTAGGGAGGGAGGGGCTACAGGTAGACACAGGAGTAGAGAGACTGAGCAAACAATGACACGCCAGCTGTGGAGGTATTCATCAGAATCTCTGGGTGGACTGGAGAAGAGATTGAAAAAGCACATATAATACACTTAAAAATATGTATAAACCACCTTACTAATGATCTCTGTGCTGAAAACAAAGCCATAGAAGCACTGCTGAGGGGTATGAATCAACGAAGGGTGATTTGAGGTGTCTGGCTGGCTCACTTGGTAGAGCACGTGACTCCTGATCTTGGGGTTTTGAGTTTGAGCCCCACGTGGGGCATAGAGCTTACTTTAAAAAAAGGGTAATTAACTCTGCCCTATAATGTTAATTACAAACTCCAGTTCAGATTTCCCATTCTAGTCATTATGCCCTGAATCAAAGACGGCAGACGGGCAGCACATGGGTCAGAACAGGTCAGGCCTGTTCTCTTTGGCTGGGCAGTGGTGGCCTGTGTGGCAGCACATTAGAACATTGTGCACATATAAAAATCAGGAGCTTTCACATAAAAATCTGTGTCTTCAGTGTCTTTTGAAGATTGGGAAATGTGGCAACATCGGGCCCTCGTAATCCTTGGCCACAGTATTAGGAACAGTCAGTGGCCTTCTTTAGATGAGGTGGATGATCTCATGTTCTCTGCGGTTCCCTCCACGTTCTGTGGTTCCCCGCACTGAGGCTGCGCATCAGCTGTCACTTACCACTGTGCTTGCGCTGTCATGTTTATCTTGTGACAGAGTCACCTGAAAACTAAATTGATCTTGTCTGTGTTACAGGCAGGGAATGGAAAGCTAGAATGGGTGGAAGAGAACACTTTGTTGTTTGGAAATGAAACTATTTTAGTGTGTTTATTGGCAAGTGACACATTTCTAAACAAGCCCCCCGCTTCATTCCTTGAGGGTATTCAACTGCCTTGGGAGGAGCTTATTTATAAGTGTATTTGGCTCTCCTTTTAAATTACTTTTAGAGCATTTTCTTTGTGCTGGCCCTTGTGCTTAGAGTCTCACACAGTCTGCTCACTTACACAGTCACAGTGGGAAGTTCATTCCATGCTCTGTCCCCTTTGTTCAAGGAGATTGATTGGAGCATAAAGAGGTTATGCTTGTGCAAAGTCATAGGACCCTTATGTGGTGGAGCCGAGATGAGAAGCCAGGCAGTCTGGCTCAGGATCCGTGCCCTTAACCTTGGTTGTACAGCCGGACTCGATTGCCCTCTTGCCTCTGAATTTATGCGGTGCCCTTTGTGCCCTCTAGCCTTCCTGCCCGCGGCAGCCTCTCAGGGCAGTAAGCTTCCTTTTCCTAGGTTTTTAAATAGAGCTCAACTTTGACCTCCTTTATAATTTATAAAACTTCTTCTGGGCACATTAGCCAGAAATAATTTCTCCCTTAAACTCCTAAAGATTGTATGACCTTGAGATGTTTCTTCTATTAAACTATTTTTTAAATCTAAAAAGTTTTTGTCTTTCTATTTAAGATTTTTCCAACTGGATTATAATTTGAGTACAGAAAGAAAAAAAGATGTTCAGTAATGTTTAAAGAATTGATTATTCTTAACCCATGGATTACCTGTTCTGAAAAATCTGAGATTGGTGCCAAAACTGGTTAAGTATTGCTTGGCCTTTGTCTAAGACTTAATTCTAGGCAAGTGAAGTAATTGACTTAAAAGAGCCATAATAGAGAACTACTTAGTCCTCAAGAGAGAAATTTATTTGCTAATAAGAGTTTCAAGATAACTCATTGTTCTGAAATATCTTGACTGCATTTAATACCATAGCTTTAATAATTTTCAGCTATCAGGATAAAAATCATATAAATTCAGGCAATGATTCCTTGTTTTTACTTCTAAAAAATTACCTTCAGTGCAAGCTATTTTTTAAATTTTTTAATGTTGATTTATTTTTGAGAGAGAGAGACAGTCAGCGACCGCATGAATGGGGGAGGTGCGACAGAGAGAGAGGGAGACACAGAATCCAAAGACAGGCTCCAGGCTCTGAGCTAGCTGTCAGCACAGAGCCTGATGTGGGACTCAAACCCACGAACCGCGAGATTATGACCTGAGCCGAAGCCGGACACTCAACTGACTGAGCCACCCAGACACCCCCCCCCCCTTTTTATTTTAGTTTTTTTCTTTTTCTTTTTTTTAAGCGCAAGCTATTTTCAAAGAGTCATTCCTAACTTGTTTTATGAGACCAGCATTACCCTGACACAAAAACATGTCAAGGACATTACAATGAAAGAAAATTATAGACCAATATCATAGCAGAGATGAAAAAAATCCATAACAATATAGTAGAGAATCTAATTGTATGACATATATAAAAGAAAATACATCGTGACCAACTAGAGTTTATCACAGGATTGCAAGATTGGTTTAATATTTGGAAACCAAACCATGTAATTCATGACATTAAAAGAACAAAGGAGAAAAAATATGTAATTATCTTGATTGATGCAAGAATTGTATTGGACAGAATTCAGTATCCATTCATGATAAAAACTTGGCAAACTGGGACAAGAAGGAAACATCTTCAGTCGGATAAAGGGTATCTGTGAGGGACCCACAGCTAGCATTGTATCGAATGGTGAAATATTGCAGGCTTTTTCCTAAGATACTGAACAGGCAGGGATGTCTGCTCTCACTGCTTCTATTTAACGATAGTGGGTGTTTTACAGAATATAAGTTGAGAAAATGAAATAAATATCGTTGAGATTTGAAAGGAAGAGGTAAAACTCTTTAATGATGTGGATGTAGAAAATCCTAGGAAATCTACTAAACAAATGCTAGAACTAAACAGTGAATGTAGCACAGTTGTAGCATACTAGACCCAAAAATTAACTTCTGGAACATAAAATAAAATACTTGAATTTTTAAAAATATTTCTTATTTTTGAGAGAGAGAGGAGAGAGAGCAAGAGCTAGGGAGGGGCAGAGTGTGAGGAATACACAGAATCCGAAGCAGGCTCCAGGCTCTGAGCTGTCAGTACAGAGCCTGAGGCGGGGCTTGAACTCATGAACCACCAGATCATGATCTGAGCCGAAGTCAGATGCTTAACCGACTGAGCCACCCAGATGCTCCTGAAATAAAATACTTTTTAAAATAGCATCAAGACCTGTTCAATACTTCGTTTTAGTACCCAAATTAGTTAATTATGAAGTGGTTTAAAAAGGTATCAGCCTGAGAATTCTGATTCTTTTTAAAATTGAGGTATAATTCACATACAAATTATGTTAGTTTCAAATGTAAAACATAATGATTCTTTATATGTATATGTTGTGAAATGATCGTCACAGTAATCACCACATGTACAGGCTTTTTTTCTTGGTATGAGAACTTTTAAGATTTACTGTTAGCAACTTTTAAACATGCAACTCAGTGTTGTTAACTATATATAGTCACCATGTTGTATACTGCATTCCCAAGATTTATTTATATAACTGGAAATTTGCACCATTGACCACCTTCACCCGTTTTACACAGCTCTTCCTACCCTTGCCCACCCTCACTAGCCCCACAACCACCAATCCGTTCAGCGTACCTGTAAGGTTTTTAAAATATGTTTATTTATTGTGAGAAAAGGCACGAGCAGGGGAGGGGCAGAGATAGAGGGAAAGAGAGAATCCCAAGCAGGCTCCACGCTATCACTGCAGAGCTTGATGTGGGACTTGATCTCATATCCAGTGAGATCATGACCTGAGCCAGAATCGAGTCAGATGCTTAGCCAACCAAGCCACCCATGTGCCCCAAGTTTGATTTGTTTTTGTTTTTGTTTTACATTCCATATATATGAAGATTGTATGGGATTTATTTTTCTCTGCCAGACTTATTTCACTTAGCATAATACCCTCAAGGTCCATTCACATTGTTGCAAATGGAAAGATTTCTTTCTTTTTTATTTATTTAAAATTCTTTTCAACGTTTATTTATTTTTTGAGAGACAGAGAGAGACAGAGCATAAATGGGGGAGGAGCAGAGGGAGATGGAAACACAGAGTCCAAAGCAGGCTCCAGGCTCTGAACTGACAGCACAGAGCCCAACGTGGGGCCTGAACCCACAAATTGTGAGATCATGACCTGAGCTGAAGTTGGATGTTTAACCAACTGAGCCATCCAGGCGCCCCTCTTTCTTTTTTATGACCGAACAACATTTCATTACCCTCCCCTCTCCCCGACACACACACCTACCCCATTTTCTTCATTCATTCATTGATGGGCACTTAGGTTGTTTTCATGTCTTGGCTGTTATAAGTAATGGTGTGGTGACCTTGGAGTGCAGATCTCTTTTCAAGTTCGTGTTTTTGTTTCCTTTGGATAAAGATCCAGAAGTGAAGCTGCTGGATCATATGATAGTTCTCCTTTTAGGTTTTTGAGGTTCTTCATACTGTTTTCTGCAGTGGCTGCACCAGTTTCCATTCCCACTAACAGTGCACATGGGTTCCCTTCTCTCTACACACTTGCCAACACTTGTAATTTCTTATCTTGTTGGTAATAACCATTCTAACAGGTGTGAGGTGGTATCTCATTGTGGTTTTGATTTGTATTCCTCTGATGATGAGTGATATTAAACACATTTTCATGTACCTGTTGGCCATCTCTATGTCTTCTTTGGAAAAATGTCTCTTCAGATCCTCTGCCCATCTTTAAATAGACTGGTTTTTGCTATTGAGTTGTATGAGTGGTTTATATATTTTAGATATTAGCCTCTTACCAGATATATAACTTAAAATACTTTTTCTCATTCTGTAGCTGGCCGTTTCATTTTGTTGATGGTTTCCGTCACTGTGCAGAAGGTTTTCAGTTTGATGTAGTCCTAGTTGTTTATTTTTGCTTTTTGTTGCCTTTTGAGAATTCTGATTCTAACAAAGAATTGAAGAAAGAGTATAACAGTGACAAAACGAAAACAGAACTGAAATACATTATTTTCACATTAGGATCAAATCCATTGTAATGATATAGTTGAACTTTCTCTGTTTTAGATGTATAGAAAAAACATATCTGGCTCTTAATAAAGAGAAATCAACACCTTAAGTATAAAACTATGCTTTTGTATAATTTGCTCAGACCTTTGGGGCTTGGCACTTTCTCCTGAATGTAAAACCCACCTCTATAGGGAGATAGGCTTGCTAAGGTAAATCAAGCAGAAAACTTGGCCTCAGAAGATTTAAATCCTGGGGCATCTGGGGGCTCAGTCGGTTAAGTGTCTGACTCTTGATTTTGGCTCAGGTCATGGTCTCATGGTTCGTGAGTTTGAGCCTCTCCTTTAGGCTCCATTCTGACAGTGCAGAGTGGACTTGGGATTCTCTCTCTCTGTTCCCCTCCGCTGGTTGCTTGCTTGCTTTCTCTCTCTCAAAATACATAAATGAACATTTTTTTTTGAACATTTTTTTTAAAAAGTTTTTTTTTAATGTTTGTTTATTCCAGACACACACACACACACACACACACACACACACACAGAGCATGAGCAGTGGAGGGCAGAGAGAGGGAGACACAGAATCCAAAGCAGGCTTCAGGCTCTGAGCAGTCAGCACAGAGCCTGATGTGGGGCTCAAACGCACAACCTGTGAGATCATGACCTGAGCTGAAGTTGGACACTTAACCAACTGAGCCACCCAGCCACCACAAAGAGAAGAAGGCTTAAATCTTAGGAATAACTTAACACATATACAAAAATCATGAAATGCTGCTGAGAGATATTTATGAAGATCAGAATGAATGTAGAGATAGAGATGCCGTGATCATGGATAGAAACTTAATATTTTTACAGTATCAGTTGTTCCAAGTTGATCTAATGTTTCAATGTAATTCCAGTTAAAATCTTTAGACTTTTTTAAAGAAATTGATGAGCAGATTCTAAAATGTATAAGGAAATATGAAGGATCTAGAATAATCAAAACAGTCTTGAAACAAAGAACAGTGTTGGAGGATTTATTTTACCTGGTTTTTAAAATTTACTAAAGCTACATAATCAAAAGAGTATATGTTAGTGTATAGACAGATAGACCAGTGGGGCAGAATACATCCGCTGAATATAAGATCAGTTGATTTTTGACAAAGACACCAGTGTAATTCATGTGGAAAGGGAACTTTTAAACAGATGGTGCTGGGACCCTTAGATGTCCATGTATAAATAAAATGGACCATTATCTGCCTCACACAATTTACAAAAAGTAATATGAGGTGGATCATGGATTTAAATGTAAAAACAAAAGTTGTAAAACATCTGGAAAAAAATTCAAGAGAATATTTTTGCAACTTTGGGGTAGGAAAGTTTTTTTAAAGAAAGATTTTAGAACACAGAAAGAAGACAGATGAACTGCATCAACATTAAAAACTTTTTGCTCATCAAAAAAATCATTAAAAAAATCAATAGGCATGCCACACATGGGGAGAAAATATCCAGAAAATATATATCTAATAAAGGTTTGGGCATAAGATTTGAACAGATCGTTCACCAAAAGAAAAAAATATATATATGTACAAATATATACAGTTTTCATGTATTTCTGTTGGATTGACACTGTTGTTATTATGAAATGTCCCTTTTTATCTGTAGTAATTTTTATTCCTTTGAAGTCTAGTTTGATTAGGATAGCTATACCTCTTTCCTTTTGGTTGTGTTTGGAATATGCAAAATACTCGCTTTTTGTATGTTCTATCATGTTCTACTTGTTTTTCAATCTTTGTTTTCAACCATTCTCTGTCCTTATTTTAATTTATGTATCTCTTATAATTAATATATAGTTGGATTTTATTTTTTTAATCCAGTTTGACAGTCTTTATTCTTTAATTGTATTAGTCCCTTTATATTTGACATAATTACTGATTGGATTTTAATTTTACTGTTTGTTTCCTCTTTTCTCCTTCTGTTTCTTATTTTTTTCTCTTTCTCTCAGAATTTATATCAATTAAATATCTGTTATTCTTTTTGTATCTCTTGAATAATTTGTTAGTTTTACATTCTTTTTTTTTTTAAATAGTTTATTGTCAAATTGGTTTACATACAACACCCAGTGCTCTTCCCCACAAGTGCCCTCCTCCATCACCACCACCTCTTTTCCCCCCTCCCCCTTCCCCTTCAACCCTCAGTTCCTTTTCAGCATTCAATAGTCTCTCAAGTTTTGCGTCCCTCTCTCTCCCCAACCCTTCTCTGCCTGACTTATTTCGCTTAGCATGACACCCTCAAGGTCCATCCACTTTCCTACAAATGGCCATTCTTTCTCATTGCCATGTAGTACTCCATTGTGTATATATACCACATCTTGGGACTTCATCAAGATAAAAAGCTTCTGCACTGCAAAGGAAACATCAAGAAAACTAGTAGGCAACCTATGGAATGGGAAAAGGTAGTTGCAAATGACATATCAGATAAAGGGCTGGTATCCAAAATCTACAAGGAACTCACCAAACTTCATACCCACAAAACAAATAACCCAGTGAAGAAATGGGCAGAAGACATGAACAGACACTTCTCCAAAGAGGACATCCAGATGGCCTCCAGGCACATGAAACGATGCTCAACATCACTCATCATCAGGGAAACACAAATCAAAACCACACTGAGATACCACCTCACACTAGTCAGAGTGGCTAAAATGAACAAATCAAGAGACTATAGATGCTGGCGAGGGTATGGAGAGACGGGCACCCTCCTACGCTGTTGGTGGGAATGTAAACCGGTGCAGCTGCTCTGGAAAACAGTGTGGAGGTTCCTCAAAAAACTATCCATAGAACTCCCTTATGACCCAGAAATAGCATTGCTAGGGATTTACCCAAGAGATACAGAAATGCTGATGCATAGGAGCACATGTACCCCAATGTTCATAGCAGCAATGTCAACAATAGCCAAAATATGGAAAGAGTTGTACATTCTTTTAATATGATTACCCTGAGGATAACTTTTTAAAAGTTAGAGACTCAGGACGCCTGGATGGCTCAGTCGGTTAAGCCTCCGGCTTCAGCTCAGGTCAGATCCCACGTTCGTGGGTTCGAGCCCCACGTCAGGCTCTGTGCTGATAGCTAGCTCAGAGCCTGGAGCTTGCTTCCGGTTCTGTGTCTCCTTCTCTCTCTGCCCCTTCCCCTCTCATGCTCTGTCTCTCTCTGTATCAAAAATAAATAAAACATTGAAAAAAAATTAAAAAAAAAAGTTAAAGACTCTATTTCTTTTGTTTTCTTTACAATGCTTAACAATTCAGGGAATCCAGTAGATATTTGCAATAAATTCTTCTAGATTTGCTATGTTCCCTTAATATTTTTGAAAGGACCTGAAATATTTTTATGAATATGGTATTAAATAAATTATTTTGACTGTTGTTTTTAGAATCACACCCAGAAAATTTGATACTATTCAAGCATCCAAGTGTCACAAAAGTGGAATTATCACCAGTGATGTTGGAGACTTAACTTTAAGCAAGAGGGGAATAAGGACGTCATTTACATTTAGGAAAGTGAGGCAAACACCTTGTAATTGTAGTAAGTATATAACTTTGGTTCCACTGTTCAATGGAGTAGATCAAGTGTAAAAATCTTTTAAAATCCCATTATAACCGAGGAGAGTTTGGTCTTTACTTCACTAACGGTATTTCCCGTATTTTGCTCACTGTTGTACTTGGGTAGATTTTTCTTAACCCCACCCCCATTAGAGCTTATATTCCTTGAAGGCAGGGACTGCATTTTATTCATCATTATTTTTCCTAAATATAGGAAATAATTGAGCATAGTTGGATGCCAAGTAAGTGTTTTATTTATTGAAGTCACAGTTGTAGGACATTAAAATATCACTTGTACAAAAATAGGTTTTACTGGAAACAGTGTGTGTTGTTTCTAAATTACTTCTCATTAACCCACTGAAGAAGTCAGAGATGACAGATTGGTCCTTAGTAAGTAGGTAACTCTAGAGGGATTAACAGTGGGTTGTGTTCTGGTCAGTTTGGAAATCTAGAAGGGAATAAAAGTAGTGCTCAAAAACGTTAGCAGAATGTTAGTTCTTCTTATCTATACAAGTACATCATGACCTGTATTTCTTAGACTCAGTGAATAACAATCCCTTTCATTTTGTAAATAGTATGTGTTAGAAAACTTGAAATTGCTCTATTTGATATTTGATGTTAGTGAAGCTTAGAACAGATTTTTCTTTCTTTTGCTGGAAGTATCATTGCTACCATAAAACATCAAACTTTTTTTTTTATCAATTAAGAAAAAAGCCTATTTAGTATTTGTTGAGTGTCTAAACTGCCAGTAGTTTTACAAGATACTGAAAAATAAATAAAGCATGGCTCATGTTCTCCAGGATCCTGAAGTCTAGTTGGAGAGATAAGCCATTTTCTTACGCAAACATTTCTTTGTTTGGACATTAATTAAATGTAAGGCGTATTATAGAAGCTCTGAATGTATTTTCAGTTTACAGATGGTTTTCATAGTCAAGGCCATATGTTGGATACTTTCTGTCAAAATTTGTGGGTTTTTAAGGATAACGGTTGCTCCTTGCTTTAGCTAACTTAAGTTGTTTATAATTTCCAAAAGAATAAAATCTTCCCAAGATCAGTTTAGGATAATTGTAATGTATATTGTAGTGTGATTCTGATGTGACCAAGATAAGGTAACCTGTTTGTTTTCACACGGATGTTTAGAGTCACAGGCTTTCTGTGGCTGCCCTTTTTCTGAAATGCCCACATAACTTGCACACATTAGCGTAGATGATTGGTTAAGGTTCAGCACCTGCTAACCATAGTCAGAGAGAATTCCTGAAGCCATGGACACTGCAGCCCGATTCTTGGCCCCTCATCATTTCTGATTATTTCCTTTGTCCTGACTGGTTTCTCTGGGGACACTGCTCCTTTCTCCGTTATTCTCCAGAATAAAATGGTGCGTGTCATGGACTTTGGCTGAAGATAAAAGGAAATTATAGGATAGCAGAGAATAGGCAAAGGTTTAAAATGAGTATTAAACAGGATTGCAGAGAACAGGGGACGACATCAGAATTGAGTTAATTAGAATAACATTGTGCCCTAAATTTCCTTTGTCACCTTGACCTGATGGTGTTCTCCTTGGAGTTTGCTGATTCTGCTGAAGGAGGCAGCTCTGTGACCTGCCATCTTTGTCACTTGAGGATTGTTATTTAATGTTCTCTGCTTCAGTTTCCTGCTCTGTAAAGTGGATGCAGTAGTACCAGCTCACGGTGTTCCTGTGAGAGCTGAGAACACACAGATAAACTGCTTCAAATAGTGCTCAGGAAATGCCTGCGATCATTACAGAATGCTGCACTTTGCTCCGAGGGCTTGTTTTTCTGAGAGTCTGAGGGCCCCAGAACTCCCGTCTCCTTCACCCACCAAGAAAAAAACCCTACATCGCATTAGTTCAGCTAAATTTCTTCTGGCTGGGCCAGGCCCATCAGGATGTTTTCCTGAGTGAGAGGACCCTTAATCCTGACAGGATATAGGTACCTGCAGACATGCAGTCATTTCTGTCGCACGTGGATTTTTCACTTCTCTGTATGCTAGACCCTCGCACATATAACTGGACTTGTTAGGTGCTAGTTGTTTTTAATCTGATAAATCAGAGCCTGCTTAGCCCTCGTCACCAAATTTGGATTGATTTGCCTGTTCTTTTAAGAAAACATACCTTATGAATCACTTGGATAAAAATGAAAGATTTTTATTGCTGTATTTTTTCATTAGGTTATCCTTTGGTTTGTGACAGCCAGATGAAGGAAACCCCCCCCTCATTTCCAGAGAGCGAACGGGAAGCCTCCCAACTCGAGCGAGAATATGTCCACCGAGTCTATGAAGAGATTGCCGGCCACTTCAGCAGCACGAGACACACCCCGTGGCCACACGTGGTGGAGTTTTTGAAAGCTTTGCCGAGTGGCTCATTAGTGGCTGATGTTGGCTGTGGAAATGGAAAGTATCTTGGCATCAATAAGGACTTATATATGGCAAGTAATTGTTGCTTTGGGCTCTCTTTTTGCTTTATTTGTAAGGGTTCTTATCACCTTCTGCCTTGTGATGTAATGCTGGTTTTTGATTAGGCCATTGCAGAAAAGTTATAATCAACAGATGGAAAATGAATGTGCACTCTGATTCTTATTTATTCCCCGAGAATTTGTGGGCGTGCATGCCAATATTTGTAATTTAGATTTTGCTTCTTGAGATTATTTTATCAGTAATACTATCTTATATCTATGAAACTCTTTATAGGTTAGAAAGGATATTTAAATGTTTTAATGTTTATGTTGAGAAAGAGCATGCAAATGAGGGACGAACAGAGAGAGAGAGAGAGAGAGAGAGAGAGGGAGAGAGAGAGAGAGAGAGAGAGAGAGAGAGAGAATCTCAAGCAGCCTCCATGCTGTTGGTGCAGAGGGGCTCAATCATGAGCCATGAGATCATGACCTGAGGCGAAATCAAGAGTTGGACACCTAACTGATTGAGCCACCCAGTCACCCTTAGAAGCCATGTTCTTTGCTTAGATCCTCCTAAGTATGAGAAAGTTAAAGCAGATACTTTCTTTTTCTTTCTTTCTTTCTTTCTTTAAATCCTTTTTTTCTTTCTTTCTTTTTCTTTCTTCCTTTCCTTCTCTTTCTTTCCATCCAAGTTAATTAGCATATAGTACGATAATGATTTCAGGAGTAGAATCCAGTGATTCATCCCCTATGTATAACACCCAGTGCTCATCCCAACAAGGATCTTTCTTAATGCCCCTGACCCATTTAGCCCCTCTCCCCACTCACAATCCCACCAGCAAACCTCAGTTTGTACTCTATATTAAAGAGTCTCTTATGTTTTGTCCCCTCCCTGTTTTTATATTATTTTTGCTTTCCTTTCTTTATGGTCATCTGTTTTGTGTCTTAAATTCCATATATGAGTAAAGTCATGGAGATTTATCTTTCTCTGATGAATTTCGCTTAGCATAATATACTCCAGTTCTGTCCATGTAGTTTCAAATGGCAAGATTTCATTCTTTTGTCTGCCAAGTAATGCTCCATTGTAGATATATACACCACATTTTCTTTATCCATTCATCCATCGATGGACATTTGGGCTCTTTCCACACTTTAGCTATTGTCTGTAGCGCTGCTGTAAACATTGGGGTGCATGTGCCCCTTCAAAACAGCACCTGTATCCCTTAGTTCTATACCCAGTAGTGCAATTGCTGGGTCGTAGTGTAGTCCTATTTTTAATTTTTTGAGGCACTTCCATACTGTGTTCCAGGGTGGCTGCACCAGTTTGCATTCCCCCCAACAGTGCAAAAGATCCTCTTTCTCCACATCCTCGCCAACGTCTGCTGTTTCCTGAGTTGTTAATGTTAGCCCTTCTGACTGGGGTGAGGTGGTATCTCAGTGTGATTTTGGTTTGTATTTGCCTGATGACGAGTGATGTTGAGCATCTTTTCATGTGTCCGTTGACCGTCTGGATGTCTTCTTTGGAGAAGTGTACATTCATGTTTTTTGCCCATTTCTTCACTGGATTATTTGTGTTTTGGGTGTTGAGTTTGGTAAGTTCTTTGTAGAGTTTGGATACTAGCCCTTTACTGATGTGTCATTTGCAAGTATCTTCTCCGATTCTGTCGGTTGTCAAGCAGATGTTTTCATCTGTCTTTCATTAATGAAGAAACAGGCTCGCAGACTGTGTTACTTTCCTAATGTTTTAGAATTAGGGAATATAACTGGGGTTTGAACCCATGCCTCTGACTCCAAATCCAGTGTGCTTTAATTCATAGTAGGAAAATACAAAGGTTACTATTTATTGGTGTCGTACTGTTGTGGAAACTAAGGTTTAAGTAGATTAAAAAAGTGTGACCAAGGTTATAGTCCTAGGTCCCGAATTTGAAGCCACCTCTTTCTCATGCCAGGGTTTCTGTTTTCAGTTGCTGTAACTCCCTTTTCTCTGGTCGACGTTTTTTCCTTCTCTGCTGGGCGGTAGAAAGTTCTCCCTGCACTAGCTCATTATTGTGAATACATCAGCGCTGCTCTGGGAGGATTGAAGCTTCTCTTTCTCAAGACCAGGGAGGGAGGACGAGAGGGCGGGCGGTAGGTGAGGAAAATGAGAGCTGTGTCCGCACACGGGCTTCTGTAGCACATCAGATTGCGCGTCACGTGTCCCTTGTCCCTGACGTCACACCCGCGTGATCTAAGTTAGTTACTACTGTGCTTGAGGAGAGGTTTGTGCATTAAGAGATAAAAGCTTAGCTTTCATCATAATAAGACGTTAGTAGTTGTGTATTGTCATCATGTTTACAGTTAAACTTTAGTTTATAAAGCCTAAGGTCCGAATGAGTTAGGTTTGTTCATGTTGAAGAAGCAGGTTTCGATGTGCCGCTTACAATCACAGTGATCTCACACTGTGAGATCTGGCACTGTAATCTTACGGCGCTGTCCGAAATGCTTCTCTGAGAGCTCTGCTTTTGCACTTCCCTGATGATAACCCATGACTTTCTTCTGGTCAGGCAGTATCCGGGACCGAGAAGCTAGGCCGAGGTCAACCACACTGACTTAGTCATGATGATAACATTATCCTGTTACAGTTGAGAAAAATGACTTCTTCGTTAACTCAGCCAAAAATCTGAAGCTCTTCAGGAATATCTTTAGAAGAGTGGGAAACCCACAAGTACTGTCACCTTCCATTGTCTGTATTCATTTTACCAGTGGCCGTCCACGTGTATCCTTCCTGTCTGCTATTCCCAGAGCCTCTTGATGTCTCTGAGCCTCCCGGGAAGGCTCAATAAATGTTGGTTCAGTGAATGAACAAAAGCTACTTGTCTGGTTGGACTCACGGTTTTCATTATACCAGACATGGAAGTGTGTACAATAAGGGGAGCCTGCTCTCATGAGCCTCTGAGGCTCCAGCCTGTGTATTTAAGTGTACTCTGAGCAGCCGTCTTTGAGCCTGAGAATATGTGTGTTTCTTGACATCCGTGAGATGTGACCTGAGACATTCGTTCTAGGTATTCAAACCTAGGATAGTCTCAGAATTAGAAAGGTCATTAATGTTATTGTTGCATACTTCCTTAACAAAATGCATCTTTAAACTACTAGCGTAGGCTCTCTTGGAGATAGTTTTATGAACTGCTTTTCATTTTGTAGACATCTTCGGTTGCTCTTCATTTCTGTCATTAGCACTAGCTGTTGCCTTTATTTTCAGAGTTAAATTTTGTAAGCAAAGACTTTAGACCTTCGAGACTTATTGCCTTTATAATAGTACCAGTAAGAGGTGAGACAGTACGAACCCAGAGCTCAGCCTGGCTCATTCATTGCAGGGACTCTCTTGGTTGCTGTAAATGGTCGGGATCGCAAATATAATAACAACAACGCCAGGAACCTATTTATAATAAGAATTGGAGGTATGTTTATATAAGCCTCTTCTGCACTTCTGGTTTGGTTTTGTTGGGTGTTTTAACTGTTGACTACCCCAGTAAAGAACAGAAAGGACACTGACATCATCAGGTTCCTGCTGTGAGCGGAGTGCTGTGCTGCATTCTCACACAGTGCTGGAGACCAGACCGGCATCACCATCTCCATTTTACAAACGGGAAAACGAGTGCTCGGTCGGGTCCACGGTGACATAGTGTCAGGACAGGGACTGGAGCCGCACAGTCCATACTCTGTGGTGTTCTGCTAAGAGAGAGTTTAAAAAAAATTTTTTTTTATTTAAAAAATTATTTATTTATTTACTATTTTGGTGGGGGGAAGGGGCAGAGAGACAGAGGAAGAGAGAGGGAATCCCAATGTTGGACTTGATCCCACGAACCGTGGGGTCATGGCCTGAGCCAAGCCAAGAATCATTTGCTTAACTGACAGTCGCCAGGTGCCCTGTGAAATCATGTCTGTTTTTTTGTCCACTTAGCAGGTTTGTGATAGAAGCTGATTAGTGGTTTGTTGAATGGTGAGGAGCAAACCTGTGAATTCACCCTCAATTTCTTACATGAACAGCGGGGTATACACCGTGCCGTGTTCTGTAACTGAAGGAGATGTGACAACGTCACAGGTGGTGGGCCTTCACCAGAGTAACGAGGGCGTGTATCTAGACTGCAGGATGCGAGTTTTTGTTCCACACAATAATAAGAGCATTTGCATAGCCCTTTTTTTTTTAATGTTTATTTACTTTTGGGAAACAGAGACAGAGTGCAAGTAGGGGAGGGGCAGAGAGAGAGATACACACACACAGAATCCGAAGCAGGCTCCAGGCTCTGAGCTGTCAGCAGAGCCTGACACGGGGCTCGATCTCACAAAGCGTGGGCTCATGACCTGGGCTGAAGTCAGACGCTTAACCAACTGAGCCAGCCGGGCGCCCCTGCATAGCCCTTCTGTGGTTAGTGAGGGGGTTAGTGTACGTCATTTTGTTTGGTTCTCACAGGCACCCTGAGATGCAGGCATGTTTGTGATGAGGAAACGGAAGCTCTGAGGTACCCCGTGGCTCTCCCAGGTTCGCTGAGGCGCTGCTGGAGCCCGACGTCAGCCTGCGAATCCCAGGGCTGTCTCCACCGTATTTGCCTCCTCCTCGGCCCTCTCAACTGCTCACTGCCCGTCTGTTCCCCCTGTAGTTGCTTGCTTTCTTCGTAGTTTTAAAAGTGTTGTATTTTCTAAGTAATAAAAACAATGTAGCCGGAGTTCAGAAGATGGAAGGAAAGGTGTTTGCCTATAATCTTAACACCCTAATAAACTTGTCTGTTGTGAGAGAGATCTTTCCAGTGTCTCCCTGTAATGTTTCATGTCGCATGAGTGTGCGCAGCTCGATACCTCACTGTATCACTTATATTTCCTTTTGCTGTGTAGCCTTTCATGGTTCCTGGAGTTGAGGATGCTCTTTGAGTTACTTGATGGTTCCTCATGTTCAGTGTGAAGTTGTTGTAAATAACACAGTAATGAGAACCTGCCCTGGGAAACACTGTGACGTGAAGGAAGAATGTGACTTTTGGAGTGACAGAGTCCAGGTTTAAATCCTGCTTGGCCATTTAACCGTCTTACCTGAGGCAAACCCCTCGGGCTGGGAGGCGAGGCGTCCTGTCTGCAGGTAGTAAGGGTCCCTGCCTCAGGGCGTGTTTGCGCAGCGGGTACACTCCACAGAGAATCCGCCGTAAGACCTGGGGGGTAGCCCAGTAGAAGGCCTTTATTTTTAGCCTGTTCAGCTTTTTCCTGTGTATTGGATTATTTCTGTTTTTAGGATGAATTTTTAGAACAACAATTATTGGGTCAAAAGTTGTGGACACTTTATCTTCCTCGAAAAGCAGTGTGCCAGACTGCTTTTGAAAATCGGTGGAGTCCGTTGGTACCATCATTAGCACTTTTGAGAGCAAGTTTTATTACTGCCGTCACCATGGTATACTGTGATCTTAAAATATTTTTGACACTTTATGAGGCAAAAAATGAAATCTTGTTTTCTAGTTTGCACCTATGATTACTAGTTTGAATACTTTTTCCTTTTTACCAGTCTTTCCAGAATTGCATGTTTTAACGTTTTGTTGAAGATTTAAAAACTTAGAAAGGAGTCAGGGCCCCTGGGTAGCTCAGTCGGTTAAGTGTCTGACTCTTGATCTCAGCTCACGTCTTGATCTCGGGGTCATGAGTTAAAGCCCTGTGCTGGGCGTAGAGACTCCTTTAAAAAACGAAACTGAAAATCATTGAAAACAGTTGTAAAGGAGTATAAGTTCACATTTTAAGCGCAGTCTGTATGTGTTTTTATGTCATTGATCTCCGTCTGCCATACAGAATTATAGGGCTTTACGTGAGTCCTTTAATAAATGTTAGTATTTATAAATTAGCCATTTTCGGTCATATTGTTGACATCATTAAGGAGAATTTCAAATACTGGGTACTATCCTTGGTATCAAAATTTTAAGGAAGTTTAAAAATAGAAAAGAGAAAACGATAGTGATGATTTGACTCTAGTCTATGAAAGACTCAGGTCAGATAAGTGCAGGATGAAGGTACCGAGCCAGGCACGGATCACACATACACTAGACCTCGTGCTTTGTGACCGAGAGTGTCCCCGTTTCTCACACTGCCACACGGGGCCACTCTACAGGTCCCTGTAGTAGCCTGGCAGCGGGAGGAGGGGTATTTCCTCTTGTTTTATTTGGCTGCTCTTCTCCGTGTTCTGCTTTCTCTGTGGTTCCTGGGTGATAGCTTTGCTTCCTTGCTGAGCCCTATCTCCTGGTATTTGTTCGGTAGTAAAATTGGACTTTTTCCCCTGTTGACTTTTAGCTAGATTTATAGTGATCTGTCAGGGTCAGACGTACTTGAAACTTCTGATCCTGTGCATTGAATTTTATTATAAAAACAGGTAGCAAACTCTAGAATGTAATATGCATATTGTTTCAGTGATGTTGTCATCTTGATCTTGTCACTGCTGGTTCAGCAGTATAGAATGTGGGTGTAAATAAATAAAAGTAATAATAAACCACTTAACGTATCTTACATAGTTAAAGACACCAATTGTTTGGGAATTGGGCCCCTATTGTTATAAGTGGGCCCTTGGTACTTTTTCATATTTTTGTTGTTATTCTTGTTGTTGTTGTTGTTTTTTAATGTTTTATTTATTTTTTGATACAGAGAGAGACAGAGCATGAGAGGGGGAGGGGCAGAGAGAGAGAAGGAGACAGGAGACACAGACATGGAAGCAGGCTCCAGGCTCTGAGCTAGCTGTCAGCACAGAGCCTGACGCGGGGCTCGAACCCACGAACGTGAGATCTGACCTGAGCCAAAGTCGGAGGCTTAACCGACTGAGCCACACAGGTGCCCCTCTTGTTGTTGTTCTTGTTGTCGTTTATTCATTTTGAGAGAGAGAGAGAGAGCACAAGTTGGAGAGGTGCAGAGAGAGAGGGAGAGAGAGAATCCCAAGCAGGCTCCACACTGTCAGCACAGAGCCCAACACAGGGCTTGAACCCACCAACTGTGTGATCATGAGCCCAAACCAAGAGTCGGTTGTTCAACCTACAGAGCCACGCAGGTGCCCTGGGACTTTTCCATCTTAAAATTTAGCAAAGGGAAATTACTCTACTTTACCTCTAGCATCATACCTTTTATTATGCTTCAACAATTAATGCAGCTCTGGGATAGAATATAGAAGCTATTTAATACCAATTAGAAATTGAGCAAATTCATTTTAAGTGTGACTAGCCTGGCAGTGTGCATTAATAGTTGTTTTGACGTGAGGACTCATGCTCTTTATTCTCAGATAGACCGAGGGAACCCTAGCGATCAGGGCTCACTGCCTCAGAAGTTCACCTGAGTACATGCAAGCTCCAGGTGGCCCCTGCTGTCTGATGAAGCCTGCTGTCACATTTCTTTTTCTCTGTTGTAGAGCGTGAGCTAAGAACTGTCTGGGGATAATTATTAATTAGTGATTTAACCTCTCGTGCCCTGCCCACCCTCCCTTTCCTCCCTCAGTTCAGGGCACCCACTGTATGCATGCTCTCACCCTCCCCTCCGCACATGGTGGCCTCAGAACCAGAGAGCAAGACTATGCATAACAGTAATAACCAAACTAGAGAGAGGCACGCGGTGGCCGGATGCTTCCCGCAGAGGCAGACACAGGCAGCAGGCGCGTGAGGTCCCCGCCAGGGGACAGGAAGGTGGGCTGCGGGCTGCCTTCATGCTGCCTTTCCCCAGAGAGGGCTTGCCCAGCCTGCAAGGTGTCATTAAATAGCATTGGGAAGACTTTGAATTCATTCTTGATTTATACAGGTTAGGTGTTTAGCAGAATGAGACTCAAAAGCTTAAAAAAATGAAATAAATTACTTTTCTATTGTTTGGGGATTTTATTTTCTGATTGCCCAGAAAAGTAAAAAGAAGCAGGCAGAAACCCCAGCCGCCCTCCTGCTATCTGGGCCAGCACAGTGTCGTTTATGCAGTGACGAGGGACACCTGTAGGTCCCCACAAAGGACCGAATGTCTGTTTACAGAAGAGTTTCCATTTTTATACGTGTGATCTTACAAAAGGATCTAGATTGGTGATCGATTAGATGCCAATTAGGACTTCCCATTTCCACCACTGTCACCTTTATACCCGTTGTTTCTCTTAACGTCCACTAATTCTAGCCGAGTCTGGTTCCTGGGAAGATCATAAACATTGCCCCTTAAGTGACGGGATCTGACCTTGCACCGGCTGTAGGAAGTGGTAAATCCTGGCTTTGCCCCACCTCGCGGTGAATACAGGTCTGCCCCCTCACCGTATGTAGTGAATAAGCCCGGCGCTCTGAATTTCTCATGACGTTTAAACAGGATGTGAAATTCTTTGCTTCTGTCCGTACAGATCGGTTGTGATCGGAGCCAGAGCCTCGTGGACATCTGTCGAGAGCGGCACTTCCCGGCCTTCGTCTGCGACGCACTGGCCGTGCCCATCCGCAGCGGAGCCTGCGACGCTTGCATCTCCGTTGCGGTTATTCACCATTTTGCAACCGCGGTGAGTACGGCCTCCCCCGCGGTGAGTACCGTTTCTCCCCGGGGTGAGTACGGCCTCCCCGCGGTGAGTACGGCCTCCCCGGGGTGAGTACGGTCTCTCCCCGCGGTGAGTACGGCCTCCCCGGGGTGAGTACGGTCTCTCCCCGCGGTGAGTACGGTCTCTCCCCGCGGTGAGTACCGTTTCTCCCCGGGGTGAGTACGGCCTCCCCGGGGTGAGTACGGCCTCCCCGCGGTGAGTACGGCCTCCCCGCGGTGAGTACGGCCTCCCCCGCGGTGAGTACCGTTTCTCCCCGGGGTGAGTACGGCCTCCCCGGGGTGAGTACGGCCTCCCCGGGGTGAGTACGGTCTCTCCCCGCGGTGAGTACCGTTTCTCCCCGGGGTGAGTACGGCCTCCCCCGCGGTGAGTACCATTTCTCCCCGCGGTGAGTACGGCCTCCCCCGCGGTGAGTACGGTCTCTCCCCGGGGTGAGTACGGTCTCTCCCCGGGGTGAGTACGGCCTCCCCGGGGTGAGTACGGTCTCTCCCCGGGGTGAGTACGGCCTCCCCGGGGTGAGTACGGTCTCTCCCCGCGGTGAGTACGGCCTCCCCGGGGTGAGTACGGTCTCTCCCCGCAGTGAGTTACTGCCTCCTGCGTGCTACCACCTCTCTCTCCCCAAGACCTTGTGGCTACGGTGGCGGGAAATGGTGGCGGGAAATGCTCATGGATTTCACCCTTTGGACCCTCTTTTAACTTGTTTCTTTCCATTCTCTTTCCTCGTTGCGTGGTTTGCCCCCTTTGCTGAGAAGCATGTGAAGGAGGTGGGGTGCCGGGCGATGTGCGGGCCTCTGCCGCCCTGCTGGGTGCTCCTCTGTCCTCCGCCCGCCCTGCGTCTGCCTCATCTTTGCTTCCTCGGATCCATGGCCGCGGCACTCCAGCTGCCAGGGGCCCGGGGCGCGCATCAGCCTTGCGCCTTTTCACCGGCTCTCCTCGGCCCGAGCCTCTTCTCTGTTCCTTTCCTCCCTGCCTTTCCTGGCCCTTCCTCGTGGGCCTGATGTCTGTGTCCTCTGTCCTTCCCATTCTGCCTTTCTTCTTTTCTCAGAATTCAGGTCGTTAGCTCGTGGTAGTATGTCACTCATGCTTTTAGTTAGTCACAATCGGCTCCTAATCTTAAAATAACTGAATTTAGTGGCTCAGTCGGTTAAGCGTCTGACTCTTGATTTCGGCTCAGGTCGTGATCTCACGGGTCCTGGGATCGAGCTCCACATCTTCCTCTGTCTCTGCCCCTTTCCACTTGCACTGCCCCCCCGCCCCAAATAGGTAAACTTAAAATAGGTAAAATTGATATTTTATATTTTTCTTGTAAGAGAACAAAATCTTAATCTTTCCTGTATTGAGTGGTTTCTCCCCTAATCTCAGCGTTGACTTTACGGATCACCCGGTGCCGGCGCCACCAGCAGTCTCCGCACACCTGTGACTGAACCGAATGCAACACAGAACCAAGTGGCAAACCCTCTGTGCCTCTATTTTATTAACACAAATAAAAATGTCCTTTTCCTATTTATTCCACTTTTCCTTCTCAGTCACAGAATAAAATTTTCCTTCTCTTGTTTTCTTTTTTTGTTTTTTATTTTATTTTATATTTATATTTTGTTAGATTTTCTGGGCTGTTCATCTTTTTTTTTTAAATTTTTTTTTTAATGTTTTATTTATTTTTGAGAGAGAGAGAGAGAGAGAGAGAGAGAATGAGCAGGGAGGGTCAGGGAGAGAGGGAGACACAGAATCTGAAGCAGGTTCCAGGCTCTGAGCTAGCTGTCAGCACAGAGCCTGACACGGGGCTCGAACCCATGAACCAAGAGATCATGACCTGAGCCGAAGCCGGACACTCAACAGACTGAGCCACCCAGGTGCCCCGTGGGCTGTTCATCTTAATGAAAAACAGCACTCCCCTCATCCCGCTTCCCGCTTCCCCTCTGTACCTGCTCTTGCCGATAAACCGCAATGTGTGTCTTCGCCCCAGGAGCGCAGAGCGGCCGCCCTCCAAGAGCTCGTTCGGCTCCTGAGGCCCGGCGGGAAGGCACTCGTTTACGTCTGGGCGATGGAACAAGAGTATAATGAGAAGAAATCCAAGTATCTGAGAGAGAACAGAACGAGCCAGCGGAGGGAGGAGGGGGTCAGCAGCCGGTCGTCGGGCGCAGCGGTGCCTGTGGAGCAGGTGCCTGACGCCGGCCGACCGGGGCCAACGCACCAGGCGCCCCCCCTCGGCGACTTCCAGGAGGGGGGGCGGAATTCAAGGAAGGCCGCTAGCGCCAAGCTCCCCGTTCACACTAACAGGACTTCTTTTCATTCTCAAGACTTACTGGTTCCCTGGCACCTCAAGGGCCACCCTGGCAACCACAAACCTGCCGAGCCGCTGGGCCGGGGAGGGTCGCAGGGCCCCAGGCCTGTGTTTCATCGCTTCTACCACGTGTTCCGCGAGGGGGAGCTGGAAGCCGCCTGCCGGACTCTGAGTGACGTCCGTGTCCTGCGAAGCTACTACGACCAGGGGAACTGGTGTGTGGTTCTGGAGAAGGTCTGACTGTCGCTGTGCACGCGCACGCTGTACTTTTTAAAGGGGACTGAATTTACTGCTTTTTTTTTTTTTTTTTTTAAAGAAAACATGTGGAAAAGAACCAAAGGAGAACGCCTGAGAGAAATTGAAAATGGAGATTAGTCAGGACCCCTTCGGGCTACTACTGTCACTGACCTCATTTTGTCCATAAATGTGGGAGGGGTTCTCCTAAATACGGACGCACAGGGATGGTTTTTAAAGTGACGTAGTAAACCATGTAGAATCGTAGTGAAGCAGTCATACAACATTTAATAAAGACATACTCCTGGTCAGTAGAGAGTTGTCTGGTCTCTGACTGTTAGCTCTGTAAAGTCACAGATGGTAAGCACTCCCCTCACCTTCCTCACGTAGGCTTGAAACGTAGAAGGTGCTCAGTGATGTTTTAGCCCGTCAGGCCATTCATCCCACAGATACTCACTGAACCCCTGCTGTGCGTCAGTTACTGTTTCAGTGCAGGGAGCGGAGCGTGAACAAGAGCGAGAGCTCCTGCCCTCCTGGGACCTCCACGGTAGCGGACGGACAAGAAGCAAATCAGTAGAGCCAGTGTGCCAGGCAGTGAGAAAAAGGGAAATAGGAGTTGGAGGTTTCACCTGGGAGCAAAAGGTCATTTTTAAAGGCTGGATAACTACAAATCCTGACCATCGTTGGTATTCCTGATACACTGAGCAGGTGCTGGAGGCAACCCCAGTGTGCCCTGAGAACTCCTTTGTTTCAGTAGCAAAAGTTGGAACGGTCAGTCAGACCTGATGATGCCCTTCCTGCCACAGCTGTGGTGTCACTGCCGGGTGTCTCTTGTTCCTTCATGGTTTTTACCAGTTTGGGGGCAGTCAGCACTTTTTACCTCCGGATACTTCATGGTTACTCAGTTAACTTACCACTCAGGCCGTTTCCAGGAAGATAGAAAGTTTAGAAAGAGAGAAAGTTAACCATAGCTCAAATGATCACGCAGAAAGGAAAGTACTTTTTAAAACGTGCATTGCTTTTATAGCAGTTATGCTTAAGGCCAATTCAAGAAAAATTGTTTTCTGTGAATAATGACGCCCAGACAGTTGCGTCTCTTGTTTTACCGTTGAGATTTTATTTTCCAGCGTCAAGCTTTCCAAAACCAGTCATGATTAATAGGGCTCAGGTGAGATGACAGTTGTGTTTGTCATGGAATTTCACTGCAGGATTATGACTGTTCTCTCCAGATACATTTATAAGGTTCATGATATGAAAAGAAAAATTATGGGGTAAACAAAACAGTTTTATTCTGATAGACATTCTAGGACTTTGCATCACAATTTGAAGTTCAGCTCCTGCTAATACGTTTTAAAATCTAGATGAAATGGTTTTCAAGGAAGATGCAGATGAACTCAAGAGGCGGTAGAAAATGGAAGATGTTGAAAAGCTGCATAGGAATTCAGAACTTGGTTCTTGAATCAGATTGGAAATTGAATTCTCCATCTGCCATTAGTTTTAGCTGGGAGACTCTGGACAAATTCCCTACCTTTTCTGTCTCCGGTTTTCTCAGCTGCAGGGCTGGAGGAGTTGCTACGAAATTAGCCGAAGTAACACCTATGAGCTCTCAGCAGTGTGTCTGTGAAACATGTTCATCATCATCGCTCCCAGAGAAAGCGCAAGAGACTTCTAGGAACTGAATGACATCAAATCTAATTTGTTAATTGTGTAATAAAAACCTATATTTTTACTGATTTTTTTGTTTATTTGCTTGTTCTGAATCATTTGCAACAGATTATCAAAATTTCGGGCTATGATTGTGGATTTATCTATTGTTCCTTCCAGGTCTATCAATAATAATAAGGCAAAACTGGAAAGAAAATCCCAGTGTCCATCAGCAGTAGGGTGAGTGAATAATGGTCAATTGAACGTTACTTCCTAAGCAGCAGAAGTGAATAAACCGTCCTCACAAGGTACACTGTGAATGGATCTCAGGACTGTAATGCTGAGTAAGAAGCCCCACAAAGTAACACCACACAGTTCCAGCAGAGTGCACCTTCACTGCTCACACTGACTACAAGTTCAGGGGCTCCCAAGAGCACCCTCAGGCTTGGTCATTTGCTAGAAGGACTCACAGGACTCATTGAAACTGTCATACTCATGACTATAGTTTATTACAGCAAAAGGCTACAGATTAAAATCAGCCAAGGGAAGAGGTGCAAGAGAGTTACATGCCTAGAACTTTCCGTTGCCCTCTCCCGGTGAAATCTGGACGGAGCTGCCTTCTCCCAGCAGCAAATAGGACGATACACATGAAGTATTGCCAACCGCAGAGGCTCACATGAGGCTTGCTGTTCAGATTTTCAACTGGGGACTTAACTACACGCACGTGGTTGACTGCCCATGCGGCTGACCTTTCATCTCTAGCTCCTCTGGAGGTTTCCCCCGGGTAAACAGGTCATTCTCAGGCAGGATATTGCCAGGGCTTAGAGATCAGCTCCCAGGAGCCTAAGACAAAGGCCAGACCTCTTCTTGGATAAGGTCAACTGTACCACCAGTTTTAAGTGAGAGTTTATAAACAAGCAATATTATACTTTTATAAGACTGGATAATAGTGAACTTTTGAAAGGAAGGAAAGAGTTCAAGGCCTTGTAGGGTGTTCATGGTGTTATTTCTCTGGGTGCTATTTACATGGGTGCTTGCTTTGTGTTAATTCAGTATCTTATCAAGTGTGTGATAAAGTGTAAGGTTAAAATCGGCAGAGTGAAAAAGTCACAAAACAGAGCGGGAAAAGAGATCAGAGCACCCTTTATTACAGAGTTCTCGGGCGAGGTTCCCGGGTCCGGACAGAGTGGACCAGAGAAGTCGCACGGGAGAACAAAGGGCCGGGCCTTATATAGGACAGCAGCTTCTGATGTGTGTCCAGGGGCGGAGAACCCCCTGTAAGGCGAAGAGGTGCGGCCGGGGCAAATGACGTGTTTCTGGGGAGCTGGCAGCGGGCAGAGAACGGCCAGAGCAGTGGTCCATCAGCCATCTGGGTGTTCTTTTCCCCAAGCCTGCCAAACCTGTCATCCCGACTTTTTTGGTGTTCTAGGGCGATGACTCAGGTCCAGCTACTTCCTACTGACAGGGGTGGCGTCCTTATAGTAAGGATCGGTGACAGGCAGGTGGGAATAGGGGTGTAGGAGTATTTGGTTCACTGGCGCTCTAGAGATCCCCTTGATGGCGGCCTCTGATGAATCTCAGAACACAGGGAGCAGGCATGAGTAGAAAGCATACGACTAGTATTGGTGTTAATAGAGGGATTACCTGGGTCATTAAGGGGAATTGCCACCAGTTGGAGCATTGCTCGGGGGTTGGGTATTGGGTCTTAGGGGATTCACGTACCTTGGCCAAATTTTGTATGTTGGTTTCTACGATACCTGTTTCATTCAAATAATAGAGGCATTCTTCACGGAGAAAGGAGCAGGTCCCCCCTCTGTCAGCTGTCAGAAGGTCTAAGGCTCCTCTGTTCTGTAGGGTTACCTGAGCCAGGGAAGTGATCTGCCCTTGAAGAGAATCTAGAGACGCTGCTGAAGCCTCGATGGCGACCTGTAGGTTTTCTGACAAATCCTGGGTGGCATCTATAGAGTGTATGAGTGCCCCCATTCCTAAGCCTGCTGCCACTAAGGAGGAGACCAGGGAGATACCCAGGACCGATGGTGAGAACACAGCCCGTTTTGACCTAAGTGAAGGGGGCTGGAGGAGGGAGTGAACCTCAGCCTCACTGTACACAGTAAGCTGAGGAACTAGTGATACCGGAAGGCACTGCAAGCACTTAGAAAGATTGGGGTGTTTACCTGTTGTGCCATTGTATCAATAAAATCCCCCAGGGGGAGCCGGTGGTGGAGTTTGGGTGATGGTGGTGTTGCATCTGGGATGTAAAATGGATGCATAGCATAAGGGAAGATGAGTCTGGGATCCAAATTCAGGAGGAGAGGTTGCGCCGACATAGACGGGCCCGATCTTGATCTACTGAAGGGCCTCGGGAGTGGAATGGCAATGAGGAGATTTTGAAGGGGATGCACATAGAAAGCAGTGGGATAAGTTGCCTAATCCTGATAGGCTTGCAAGTATGGCTCCTTGTTGTACAAGTTTTATCCATGAGAATGGGTCAGTGGTGGCATTGGGCTGGGGGGTAGGGGGGTGGTTGTAACTGCTGGCTAAGAGAACCTTACTGGGAGGTTATAGAAATGGATTGATCCTTTAAGTTGGCCTATTAAGTATGGCCTTAGGTAGGATAGTCTCATAAGATCTATCTATATTTAGGGAGGAAGTAGGGTATGAGTCATGTTCATTTTTATAAAGTTTTCTTGGTACTCCACCTGCCCATCGGGAGTCCCAAGGTCACGGATTCTAAGCTCATAGTTGCCCCCATTGAACCTGCAGAACATAGCCCATCGGCCATTCCCACAGTTATCACTTAGGTATGTATATTGCAGGAGCGATATGGGCAGCCAGCGTTTTGTTTTACATAAGTATTTTTACGTTTGGGTAAAGTGTGATCATGTAGAAAACAAATGGTAAGTCCGGGGGACCAGCCAGGTCTGGCCGATCTGAAGATTGGAAAGGAAAAGTGACAGGAGGCTGAGAACACCCCGGTTGGCAGTTGGTTGTGGAGATTACTTTACTTTGACCCTTTTAGGTTTCAGTGAGATAAAATCTCCAGATGTAGTTGGGGTTCATAGTTACTAGAGGAAGTTTAAGGAGGAGGAGGAGGAGAAGAAGGAGCAGGGCGTTTTTTTTGCCAGACGGAGGGAGGCAGGCCCCCTCGGTTGGGAAATTCAAGTTTCATTATGGGAGGCTGTAGAGGAGCTCTTTTAACTTGGGATGTATGGACCCCAGGCTTATGTCCCAATAGTTTGACAGCCGTGGGGGTAGTCAAGATCACTGTGTATGTTCCCATCCAACGAGGATGTAAAGTTTTGGGCTGTAAGGTTTTGAGTAAGACACTGTCTCCCCGAGAGAGACAAGGCAGGGATTGTTGGGCGTTGTCAGTCGTCGACGGGAGAATGGTATCTGCGTGAGCCCTCGGTGAAGATCTCAGTAATGAGAGAGAGGGTAGATAGGAGACCAGCGGTGGAGCATCACGAGGGAGGGAGGGAGGGGGACAAGAGGAAAGGCCTCCCGTATAGGAGTTCGAAGGGGCTGAGGCCTGAGGGGCCCCCAGGGGTGGCCCTGAGTTGGGTAAGAGCCAGAGGAAGAAGGGTAGGCCAGGATCGGCGGGTTTCAGTAGGCAGCTTGGTAAGGAGATCTTTGAGGAGCCCGTTGGCCCTCTCTGTTTTACCAGAGGGTTGCGAATGGTAGGGGATGTGAAGTGTCCAGGTTATGCCCAAGGAATCTGATACTTGCTGAACTACAGCAGAGAGAAATGCTGGTCCGTTGTCAAGACTGTAAAGTTCTCGGGAGTCCGCAGCGAGGAATTACACGCCGCAGTAGGCGGAGGCTGCTGTGTCCGCGTCTCCTGTGAGGCAGGAAGCGCCTCCATCCAGCCTGTGAAAGTAGCAGTTAGAGTGAGGAGTAGCGGTAGGACTTATGTCGAGGCCTATGGGTGAAGTCCTGTTGCCAGTCCTCTCCAGGCTGATGTCCTCGGAGCTGGTGATGGGGTCCAGCCTGTGGATCCCCCTTGTGGACTGACTGTGGTACAAATGGCTCAGGATTGGTAGACACCAACAATGAGTTTTTTAAGATTGGGGTGATGGAACAGGGGATCCAGAAATTGTAGCAAACCTGTATGTAGCGAATTATGAATGTCTGTGAGGAGGGTTTTAGCCACCGCATTGGGCAGAATTATTCGGTGGTGGAGGAAGATCCACCCCTTGGGCCCTGTAACGCCTTGGGAGGCATATTTGGCTTTTTCCTGGTCAGAGTACCGTGGTAGGTAGGTGGCGCTGAGGAAAAGAATAGGGGAAGAGTTGGACCATAGGGCCCTCTCCCTGGCGGTGAGGTCTACTTCATGATTTCCCGAAGAGATTTCATCCGTTAGGGCCTGGTGGCCCTTGCAGCGGAGGACAGCCACCTCAGCAGGAGGCTGAAGTGCTCGGAGCAGGGCAGCAATTAATGGGCCATTTGTAACTGGAGTGCCCTCAGTGGTAAGGAAGCCTCGCTCCGCCCAGAGGATGGGATGTGTGGCTGCTATTTGGAGGCATATTTGGAGTCTGTGTAAATGATGGCTCTTCTCCCCGTGGAGTGGTGTAAGGCCCTCGTAAGGGCGACGAGTTCAGCCTTTTGTGAGGAAGTGCCTATAGGAAGGGGTGACGCTTCAGCCACCGTGGAAAGAGTGACAACAGCATAGGCAGCCCGGCGGACACCTGTGTCGTCTAAAATAGAGCTTCCAGCCACATACAGGATGATGTCAGGATCGTTAAGGGGTTGGTCCTTCAGTTTTAGATTGAGAGGTAGGAGTTCGTCTAACAGGATGGGGCATGAGTGTTCTGAAGAGGCACTTACAGAATGGAGGGGGAGAGGGGGCTGGGTTAAGGTGCGGTGAGACAGCCAGGGTGACATGGGGTGGTCAAGAAAAAGGAGGTGAAATGTTTGAGTGCGTGATGGTGCTGGGAGAGACAGGGAGCGGTGGGTGAGGAGTTCAGGCAAACGTGGGAGGAAAAAGCAGTTAGGGGTTGTCCCCAGGTAAGTCTGAGGGCTTCTTTGGTGAGCACTGCTGTGGCTGCTGCGGCTCGCAAGCAGCGCTGCCATCCCTGAACGGTGAGGTCTGATTGTTTAGGCAGATAAGCAGTGGTTTGGTAAGTAGGACCTGTAGGTTGAGCTAGGAGGCCAGTGGCCAGCCCCTGACATTCATCTGTAAAGACTTGGAAAAGTTTAGTAGGATCTGGGAGGGTCAGAATTGGCCTCTGAATAAGAGCGTCCTGAGTTTAGAAAAAAGAGAGTGTATAGTGGTAGGATCAGTCAGAGGTCCTACAGGCGTTTCTTTGGCTGCTTGGTACAATGGGCGAGCCAGAAGAGCAAAATCGGGCATCCAGTGCCTAAGAAAACCACCAAGCCCAAAAAGGAAAGAATTTCCTCAGCAGACGGAGGGGGTTGTAGGCCTTGGAGAAGCTGAATTTTGTCCGTTGTTAGGATCTTGGCATGTTCAGTGATTTGAATGCCCAAATACGTTACGGAAGGCTGACATAACTGTGCTTTGGAAGGGGTGACCCGGTATCCCCTTTTTCCCAGAAAGTTAAGGAGGACGGTTGTGTCTTCCTGGGAAGATTTCAAAGAGGGGCTGCACAGTAATAGGTCATCTACATATTGTAGCAGGAAACTGCATGTGAAACTGCAAGAGGAGATCAGTAGCTAAAGCGGGGCCAAACAGATGGCGGCTGACCCCAAAGCCCTGAGGTAAGACTGTCCATGTGAGCTGCTGACTTGTGAGTGATATGGGATCCTCCCAAGGAAGTGCAAAGAGAAAGTTAAGAATCTGAATGTAAAGGAATAGTGAAGAAGGCATCCTTAAGATCTAACACAGTGTAATGAGTGCTTGAAGCTGGGATGTGTGACAGGAGGGTGTAGGGATTGGGAACTCGGGGTGGAGGGGGACTGTCACCTCATTAATCATGCGGAGATCTTGGACTAGGGGATAAGCCCCAGAGGGTTTTCGGACAGGGAAGATAGGGGTGTTGCAGGGAGAATTGGTAGGGATTTGCCAGAGTCCAGCTCCAGCAGGTCCAGGGGTCCCTGAAAGGATGGGCGGTGTTGGCGGGAGAGAGAGATGAGAGAGCCACGAGTTTCTTCCTTGGTCACCAGGCAGGCCTCTCTGTTCAGTCTGCTTTGGTGTCTTTTCTATTGGTTAAGCAATAGCATAACATCAGAAAATAGAAATTGTTTACAGTTTCTAATTCGTAGTGATAAGGTGCTTTAATCATCAAAGGTACAGAAACGAGTTTTACAGAAGTATTTTTGTAGAACCATCCCAATTTATTCTTGGCGTCCGTCCCCAAGATTAAGAAAGTAACAAACCTATCTTAATTTGTACGGGTTGGTTTTTGGCGGTTAACTATGACTTTGTTTTTAATTAACAAGTTATAACCGAGTCATGTAATGCACTTCCAGTAAGGTTAAGTAAATTTTATAACCAAGAGAATAACAGGATGTTTTTAGTAAAAAACAGGATAATATACATATTATTTAAGTTAGTAATGCTAAAACTAAAACATAGGTTTAATTATATATAGATAGGCTGGGAGTATTTTATCTAGCTCATTAACCACAAGAGAAAGAATGTTTGTTAACAAGTTGCTAGAGAAAGCCCTTTCTTTGATGTAAGCATAATGGAGGCCCTGTGTGTGTTGACCTTGCACCTGGGTTTCTAATTTTTTATCCATCCTCATAGCTGAAGTCAGTACAAGGGAGGGTATTTGTGACTCCAATTAGCAAAGATACATGCAGCCACTTATGTCCGGTCCTTGTCTGTTTCCTGTCTCTAAGTTAGGCTCTTCTTGTCCGGGCCAGAATTAATCGTAACTCTTGTGTTCTTAGCTTCCCTTATGTTTTGGGTCTGCAAGGCTCATTAAAAGAGCCCTTTGTCAAATACTCATAATGTTTTGATCCAAAATCTCTTATGCAGGGACAGGAAAATGTTTTTTCTAATGGGGTAACTGTGTGGGGAATATTGGTCTGATTTGGAACATTGTGAGGCCTAATCAATAACAGTGGTACCATTCCCTATATGAGCCAACAATAGAAGATACCAGTTTCACTTCATGGCAGGAGGTGTGCAAACGTCTGCCATTTCCTCACTGTGACTGTGTCATCCAGCAAGGCTGATGCGGCTCCCAGCAGGGATTAATAGGTTTTGTTGCAGCAGCTTGTTGATTATGGGCTTAAGGTCCTTAGGGTGGGTTAGGGATTTAGGAAACTGAGGTCTGGCTGGGAAGTGAGACCCATCCTTTAACTGGATTTTGATGGGAGTATGGTGTGTGGCCACCACAGGCTTTGAGGTATCCCGTACTTGTGGGTCTACTGGTGTGGGGAGAGATGGGAAGGGGGTGTTAGGAGGTTCATCTATACAGAGGAGGAGCAGGAGGGCTCATGAGTGTTGCTGGAAAGAAGCTGGAGCGAGCCTGATAGAAGCATGAAGTTTGTGAAGAGTAGGGGGACGGGGCAGGAAGGAAGGTTAAGAAGGAGTGAGAGAAGAGAAGGGAAACCCATCCAGACTGTAGGCCAGGGGAGGGGTTATATGGGGGTTGGAGGGGGCCCCATCTATACCTGTTACTCATGAATTGATGATGGCTTACTGTGTCCAGAGAAGGAAGGAAAGACCGAATAGGTAGCCCCTGTATCCAGCAAAAAGGGGAGGGACTTAACCGCTACCTGGAGAGTTACCCTGGGCTCGGCTCGGGTGAGTGGGGTTTCCGAGTCCGGGCGCCGTCAGTCCTCATTGTCCAGTTCCAGCAGCTGGAATGCTGGACCTGCCATGTGAGGGGGCCCCCCGCCTGGAGGCGCTGGGGACCCGCCTGCCGTGGTGCAGTCCTGCTTTGTGTTAATTCAGTAACTCATCAAGTATGTGATAAAGTACGTAAGATTTGTTACCCTTGTATGTAATATTAACTTCAAAATTTAAAAGTTTGTAAAAGAAAGTTCTAAACATGCAGTTAAATATTTTAAATATTTAAAACTCTTTTTAATGTTTTTTATTTAATTTTAAGAGAGACAGAGTATGAGTGGGGAGGGGCAGAGAGAGAGGGAGACAAAGAATCTGAAGCAGGTTCTAGGCTCTGAGCTGTTAGCACAGAGCCTGACATGGATCTTGAACTCATGAAATGTGAGATCACGACCTAAGCCAAAGTCGGATTCTTAACTGACTGACCCACCCAGGTGCCCCAAACCAAAGTCTTTTGTAAAATAATCTCTACGACCTATTATGAGGCTCAAACTCATTACCCTGAGATCAGGAGTTGCATGCGCTACTGACTGAGCCAGCCGGGTGCTCTGAATCAATTATTTTTTCATTTTAAAGATTATGCTTTTTGTGTTCTATTTAAGAAATTTTTGCCTTACGCAAATCACTAAGGTTTTCTTTTATGTTGCCATCCAGAAGTTTTATAGCTTTTCTCCTTATGTTTAGGTCCGTGATCCATTTCAGTTAACTTTCATGTACATGTTGTGGGGGTTGGCTTGCCTTTCTGCATGCTGCTATCCAGTCCTTCCAACGCCATTGTGAAAACATTATTCTTTTCCCCAAGTGAATTGCTTGGCACCTTCGTGGAAAACCAACTGGCCATACATATGTGGATATATTTCTACATAGTTGTTTTTTTGTTTTTTGTTTCTTATGTTTTTTGATCTCTGTGTCTGTTTTTATGCCGGTACCTCACCGTTTTGGCTACTGAAGCTTAATAAAGAGTTTTGGAATGGGGTTTCCAACTTTGTTCTTCTTTGCACTGAATAACAGCTTCAAAATACACAAAGTGTAAACTGATGTAGGTACCGGAAATATAGGCAAATGTATAATTATAGGTGGAAATTTCAATAATTGATAGAACAAGTACCGAGATAATCAGTAAGGGTGATGTTAACCTTACCCTTATTGGCATTTATGAAGCAGCCCCACCAGTAACAGCAGAATACACAAGAACATTTACTGAGACAGAACACCTTCTAGGTCATAAAACAAGACTCAGTAATTTAAAAATATTAATATTAAAGTCATAACCACATATGCTATTTGGCCACAATGGAAATAACCCATATATTCAGCAAGAATTCAAAAGGGAAAATAGAAAGTGTTTTGAACTGAATGAAAATAAAAGCCCGGCCTATCAGAATTTGTGCAGAGAAACAAAAAACACAGCAGGCTTGACCTTGCTGTCCTTAGAAAGACCTACTTAGAAGGTTAGCCCTTAGCTGGTGTCCGTGAATTTGGATCTCGGGGGGTGGGGTTCCCAAGACCCTAACTGCTAAGAGTAGCTCCCTGTGCCCAACATGTTTATACAAACACGATGGTTTATGCGGAACGCCTGCCTCCCTTCTGGAAGTCTGGAGTTTGGGTGGGTGCTGGCAGAGGGTGCCTGTGTGACCAGCTCCCAGTAAATGTGGGCGCCGAGTGCTTCCCTGCTTGGTAGCATTTCATGCTGGAGGGATTAGGTGTGTCCTATGTGACTGTACTGGGCGAAGACTCTTGGAAGCTTATGCCTGCTTTCCCACGGACTTCTCTCCATGTGCCTCACCCTTTGCTGACTGAGCTGTGTTTTACAAAAACACTCTGTTTATATATGTATTTATTTTTACAATAGATCTTTGCCCTGAGTGCAACGATGTGCTCAGTCCTGTGAGTCCTCCTAGAGAATCACTGAATCTGGGGATCAACTTGGAGACTCCCAGCACATTGCTCAGAGTAGGAGTACTGAGGCACAGATGTGTAGCACTAAATGCCCATGTTAGAAAAGAAGAAAGGTCTCAAATATAAGAACCTCAACTTTCTTTTTAAGAAACTAGAACAAGAAGAGCAAATGCAGAACAGAGTCTGCAGATGAAAGGAAATGGTAATGATGAGACCAGAAATCAGTGACCCAGAAAAACAGTAGAGAAAATCAGCGAAACCAAAAGCATGTTCTTGGAGACTACCAAAGCTGATAAACTTCTAGTCAGACTGAGTTGACTAGGGAGAGAATTCTATGAATTTTGTATTGGAAAATTCAATTAATAAAAAAAATTAAGATTCTCATGTACTCACTTTTTAAGACCAATGATTGAAAAAGGTTTATTATTTTATTGATAATGCTTTTCTTCTGAAAAATATTTGCAGTAGGATTACTTCAAATGACAACCCAATTTAATTATGCAGTTTTTCTATAACCTGTTGAGAAACAGAAGGCACTGTTTATATATGAAAGAAGAATAAAGAAGAATGATGTTATCACTTCCTAAATATGTCTGGAAATTGTGTTTGAGAATTTGAGATTCCAGGTAAAGCAAGTAAACCATGTTGACTGACTATAAGGAAAAAAATTATATGCATTATATTATATATTTATAAGGATAAAAATTCTTTTTTTCATTGAAAAAAATTTTAATGTTTATTTTTGAAAGTGAGAGAGAGAAGAGCATGAGGGAGAGAGGGGCAGAGAGAGAGGGAGACGCAGAATATTCCGGCCTCTGAGCTGTCAGCACAGAGCCTGATGCAGGGCTCAAACCCATGAACCATGATATTATGATGTGAGCCAAAGTCAGACACTTAATCCAGAGCACCCAGGTGCCCCAAGGATGAAAATTCTTAAAATGTATTATTTATTCTTTTTACCACTTTGAATATTTCTCTATTTCTCGACATTTAAAAAAATAAAGAGAAATTATTTTTTTGCAACATTCCCTTATTGTTTTTCTGCTTTCAGATAGCAAATGTGGCCGTCAGTCAGGAGTTTACTAAGCGCCAATGGCCTGACATCAGCCTTCTGAGTGTTTTCTACTCACAGTAGGCAGAGAATGTATTACTTCTCCCTGTGCCCCTCCCATTCCTGGCTTCCTCTCGATTCCTAGCTTCTTCTGGTTATTCGTCTTCCCCTAAAGTGGGAAAGGAACATTCAAGGTACAGTCTTGTTGGCCTTCTCCTGAAGAACCTTCTTTAGTAGAAGCCTTGATCTTGCCTGAAAGGATTCCCGTATAGGAAGAGAGAATGTACACTAAGACTTCCAGTTCACTTTTGCCGTTATGACCCTGTAATTTTGAAGAGTTATCATTCTTCAGTGAATGGGAGGAAGAATCTCAAGTTTTAATGGAGGGTGTTGGGGGGTCAGGATGTACTGTGACTTAATCCTTGCCTCTGCTGTTGGATCAGTTTTTGAATTAAAATATCTGGGAGCTGCAGGTAGGGATTATTTGGTTAGAAATACTAGCTCCTCATGTGTGGCTTCAAAACATTATTTATGGTATGGAAGATAATCTAAATGCCTATCTTAGAAAAGAAGAAATAATAATATGTTTAAATCAGCACTGGGTAAGATAAGACACGAGTAAAGGAAATAAGAATAGGGTTCTGATGTGATCTGAATCATAGTTCCTTTGCTCTAAGAATTATAGCCGGCTCTTTGGGAAAAAAAATTTCTGTTGTGAATAGCAGAGTGTGGTGGAAACTGTGCATGCTCTAATTCCAGCATCTGCCTTGCTAAATACTCTTCCTTGGTGTCCTTCTGACCTGAGGCAGATTGGTTTAGTGGTTCTAGAACGAATAAAATGTTTTTAAGCCAGCCATGAACTTGAAACTGAACTCCACTACTTACCAACTGTAAGACCATGGGGAAACTTGTGTCTGTAAAGAGGACAGTAATACTTACCTGCAAGTTGTCGGGTGGGTTATGTGAGATTGCCTGTAAAGTACTGATAGCACTTATTACATAATAGACGGTCAGTAAATGCCAGGTCATTTCTTCCCCATCCTCTGCTTAATTGCATCTCTGAGAGCAAATAATCTGGTCTTTACCTTTTCTTTTTTTTTTTTTTTTTTTTTAATTTTTGTTATGTTTTATTTGAGACAGAGAGAGACAGAGCATGAGCAGGGAGGGGCAGAGAGAGAGAGAGACACAGAATCTGAAGCAGGCTCCCAGGCTCTGAGCTAGCGGTCAGCACAGAGCCTGACGCGGGGCTCGAACCCACGAATGTGAGATCATGACCTGAGCCGAAGTCGGATGCTTAACTGACTGAGCCACCCAGGCGCCCCTACCTTTTCTAACCTGTGTGTGTATGTGTGTGTGAGTGGTCAGTTTGATATAGGCATTAATTAATTAATTCAATGCTTATTTATTGGTTGCTTACTAGGTGCCAGGCACTATTTTAAATACTGGATACATTAGTGAACATGGAAGGATCCTATGCCTGCGGAGCTCACGGTCTCGTTGGAGGGCGTAGTTTCATGTCACGTGGAATGGACAATAGACAAGGTAAGTCAGCTGTATATTATGTTGTTTTCCTCCATAGAGAAAAGAAGCAGAGCAGGGAAAGAGGTTAAGGGTGGGAAGGCACAAGAGTTCCAGCTTTTAAAAGGGTGGGCAGGACAATTGTCTGTGAGAAGATGACATCTGAGTGAAGACTTGAAAAGAGGGATGATTAACTGGGTACTTATCTGGGGAAGAACATTCCAGACAGAGGGAGAGACCGATGCAAAGGCCTGAGATGAAGGAGCACCGGCAGGCCAGTGTGGCTGGGGGGCTGCATGAGAGCCGGTGGAGTGAGAGGTCAGAGAGTTGTGGGGAGGGAGGCTGACCATGCAGGATGGACCAGGACATCTCCGGATTTTACTCTCAGACGGTAAGCTGTTTGGTTTTGCGTGGGCCGGCCACACGGTCTCAGCTCCGTCTTCAGAGAGCTGCTCCAGCCACTGGGTGGAGGTGAGACACGAGGGTGCGGGTGGACGGAGGGAGACAGGATGGAGGGTGCGGCTGTAATCCAGATGGGAGGTGGCAGCTGGCGCGCCACAGCGGGATGGCAGTGGAGGTGGGGGCAAAAATACCAGGCTGGTGGAGGTGTGATTTGGAGGCAGAGGCATCAGCGTTTCTGATGGGTTCGTGGGATGTGGGGAGTAGGAGGCGTCAGCACACCCATGAGAGGGCAGCCGCTGTGCAGCGACTTGGGTCTGTCCCGTGGGCCCTGTCGTTCAGATGTGGCTTCTCTTGTCCTTTTCTCCCCCTCCTCGCTCGTGGGCACGGCTCCCTCGTGGCGCTGCCCCAGCCCGTCGTCCTGGTAACATCTACAGACAAACCCAGCAGGTCCTTCAGGCCCCTGAGCAGCTAGATGTGCAGGCAGTGTCTGAAACCAGAAATAGAAAGCCGTGCACGGATCGTGATCATAAATTCCTTTAGGGACCGTTAGATCGAGATAAACACACACCCCAGAGATTCCAAAGCAGTGTAAGCAACAGAAAGGCAGGTAATGGATGGCACTTTATTTTTAGTAAAGTCATTAAGGAGAAAATGCTTCCCTGAGAAGAGCCGGGCATGCATGACCATAACCTTCAAATGCCCTTTGCAGATGCAGGAATAAACAGTGATGAAGGAGGGAGTTAGGAGCTTCATCGCTGCCTTGCTTCTGTTGGCCCTCTGTCGACAGGTTCCCGAAAACCCCTGAAAAGAAACAACAACAGATATTCTGTCAGGTGCAAAGTCTGGTTGTCTTCCCTGTTGCAGAAGCCAGTGGAGTTGGTAACTGATTGATGAGAAATGGTGAATAGGCCTATAATGCAATTGTAAAGAATGTCCATTCTGGCTTTTGTAGTTTCCTGCAAGGAAAACAGGGAGTTAAGGAAATAAAAGCATTTAAAAGTCATTTTAAAGGATGAGCATAAACAGCTAAGAGAGGTCTGTGTAGAGTTCAGAAAGGAATTCTTACCCTGTGCTCCGTGACTAAGCTTCAGAGTCTGTGAGTGACCCACACGGTACACTTAACTGTGGGCCGGTGCATGTACACATCTTCCTTGGGAGAGGGTCCATTTTATTTCCTAAAAAAAGCTTAAACTCACAAGCTATAGACTCTAGGCACTGACCCCCTCCCCCCCACCTTGCTTATCCTCATGAGATACTTAAGACAGCCCAGAGTCCAAGCACCAGAGGCACTGATAGATTGGGGTGGAAAGATGCCCCAGGGGTGTGTGTGTGTGTGTGTGTGTGTGTGTGTGTGTGTGTGTGTGTGTGTAGGGGTAGTATGTCTGCAAGATTATTTCTTGAACCAGTCCTTGATCCAGCCCTTTATGACATATCTGTATTCTCCATCTATGTGGAGAAAAGACTGTCAGCAAAAACAAAGAGAGTACGTGATATGTTCCTTAATACGTGGTTGACCTTGGGGCAGGACTAGGGGAGGTATGATAAGTGTCAACCAGCATGGTGGGTATTTTCCTACAGAAAACTCCCCCCTTTCCTCTTGGACAATGAAACAAGCCAGACTAATACATCTCCTTCTTAAATAGAGTGATTGAACCAATAGTAAAGGAACCCCTGCACTTTCAGGCAGACCCGTGGCAACATTAGCCAATTAAAGAAAAAAACAAAACTGGAGCACCTGGGTGGCTCAGGTTGTTTGAGCCTCTGGCTCTTGATTTTGGCTCAGGTCATGCTCTCATGGGTTCATAACATTGAGTCCCCCATCAGGCTCTGCACTGTTGAGAATCTGATTGGGATCCTCTCTCTCCCTCCCCCCTATCAGTCCCTCCTCTACTCAGCTTGCATTCTCTCCATTTCTCTAAATAAATAAATATTTTTTTTAAAAAGAAAAAACTATTCCCTATGGATTGTCACTGGACGCTGGGCTCTACAGTCATAAGGCCGGTGGTGTAGGGTCATCTCTGGTCTGTTGCACTGTCACTCTGGCCAGGAGAACGGCATGTTGATTGGCTCAGGCCTGGGTTTTTTGCAGTTCTCTACACCCATCACTGTCGCCAGAGGAGTGGGGTACCTTGATTGGCTTAAGCAATCAGGGCCCTCCTGTGCATCTCTGGGTAGCGCCAGCACTGCAGACTACAGGATTGGGAATGGGGAGACATTTTCCCAAGGGGAATTTGGCCTGTACTAACCCGAATGACCAATGCTGCTGGGCTGCAGATAACAAGGATTCTACGGTTCCCCCTCCAGAAAAGGGTGCAAGCGAATCTGCATCGTATGGTTTTGCAGCACTGGCACCATGAGGCTCTCTGGTGGGTCAGAAATGGTGTCGCAGCCTCTTCTGGCCAGGACCGTCATACCTGTGGAATCAGTAGCAGTGTCTCGAGTGGCAGGCATAGCAACGGGGACCGTCCTGGCTCCAGGCAGCAGCCAGAGAGACCACAGCGCCATGTGGAGCAATGATGGCATCAGGAAGAGTGCTGGCGGCCGGGGACCTCCGAGGAGATCTCAGATTTGTGAGGAGACCCCAGGATCCTTGAAGAGCTCTGCGCCCACTCTTCTCTGAAATTACAGGGAGAGCTGCCAATGAACTAGGACTCCCAAAGCAATGGGGGGGTACTTGGATTCTTGGGTGGCAGGGGCTCATTGGCTCCACTTGACTGCCAAAGCAAGGTGGGCACAGTTCCTATGAAGGACGGCAGAATGGAAGCAACAGTCAGTAGCGTCCGGCTCCAGGAGACCAAGGTGCTGGCTTTGAGCATGGTGTCCCTACAAGGCAATGCGATGAGAATCTACTAAATTTTTACTTGAGCAGTAGCAGCAGAAAAGTTACAGTTGAAGTCTGACTTGAATCACCAAAACAGAGTCTCAGCCGCTTAGTCAGTTCCTAGGCCTGAGCCAGTTTATAGGTCCAGCACCCCTCGAATTAAGAGGAGGCCAGCTCCCCTTGAGGAAGTACGTTGGTTCCCTGCTAAAAATTTACACTGTGAACCTTCCTCTCAGCCTTACTCATAGGGACACATAGGCCTTGACCGGGCGACTGCACACTGGGGAAAAGAAAATAATCAGACCTTGTGGGGATCACTGGACACTGGGCTGGAACCAACACTCATTCTGGGAGACCCCAGACGGCATGTGGTTCATCGGGAAGAGCAGGGGCTCATGGACGTCAGCTGGTCAGTAGAGTTTTAGGTCAGTTCTGTCTCACAGTGAGCCCAACCAGCCCCCGAACCCATCTTGCAGTTCCTTGCCTGGTTCCAGAATGAATTCTTGGAATATTCAGCTGCCACAGTCCCTGTTTGGGTTCCCTGCCCGTGGAGTAAGGGCCAAGATTGTAGGAAAGGCCAAGTGGAAGCCACTAGAACTGCCTCCCTGAGGAAAATAGTGAACCCACAGCAGCAGCACATTCCTAAAGGCACTGCACAGATCATTGTCCCCACCGGGGGCTCGAACCACATCCCCATTCCGCTGGCCTTCCCTTGGCCGACACAGGAAACAGGCAGACCTTGACAAATGACAGTGGATGGTCATAAATGTACCCACGTGGTGACAGCAACGGCAGCTGCTGTTTCAGACACAGTCTATGCTGGGGCCAGGGAGCCCGCCCCCTGGCCGCTGGTGTGCAGCTGGGTTAACCACCAGAAAACATTTCCAGTGCTTTCCACTTTTTCTTCGATTACTCTAGCTCAGTACCGTATTGTTGGAGTAATGAGAAATATTTAGTGAGTTAGTTCTTTTAATAATGAGGAGCAAGCCATGTTTTGGATTCTCGATCTGCACTTAAATACAAAGCGCAGTTCTTTCACACCAAGAACGCAACACGAACTTGTGACTTCTTTAGCAGCAAAGTCACAGCTCCTTGTGACTCCCAGAAGGCACGACCTCATAACCAGGTGTTCAAACATCCATCCCAGCCTCTCCAGCCCTTTTATTTTCTTATTTTTATTTTTTTGTTGTTGTTTATTTATTTTTGAGAGAGAAAGAGAGCGCGAGTAGGGGAGGGGCAGAGAGGGAGACACAGGGTTCGAAGCAGGCTCCAGGCTCTGAGCTGTCAGCACAGAGCCCGAAGTAAGGCTGGAACCCACAAGCTGTGAGGTCATGACCTGAGCTGACGTTGGATGCTCAACCGATTGAGCCCTTTTAAACTACTCCCCAGCAGGGACTCCATTCCACACACTGCCTGCACCTCCAGATTTAGTACTATGACTGATTCTGTCTCATGCTGTTCAGTTATTTCTTGCATTTTAGGTCACCAAGTCCCACTGATTTCTACTCCCGAATATTTCATGCACTGATTTTCCCCCTACCCTATGCCTCATCTCTCTGATTTTCTACACTGCTGCCACAGTGAGTTTAGTACCATCTGATGATGTTTCTCCTGAACTCCATCGGTGACTTTTAATTCCCAGGGATGAAATTCAAACCCCTGTGATTGTCAGATGTGACTCTATTGAACGGTGCTGTGCTAGGTATGCCCCTCACTTCTCTGCTCCCCACCTTGCACCCAGGGCCCCATTCATACCAAGCCACTTGCTCGTTCCCATGCGTGCCTCATGCTTCCCCTGTGTTGTTTACTGATTCTTTCTCTTCTGCTCCCAAGATATTCTTTTCTGTTATTTTCACACACTCAAATCTTACCCATTATTTAAGATCTACCTTGATAGCACTACTTTGAGTGCTGTTTCCTCCATGAAGCTTTTTCCCACTCCCCCGCCCCAAATGGGAATATCTTTTTCTTCCAATCTCCAAAGCATTTTATCTGAGATGCTCTTGTTTATTGCTTTGTACCTTACTACATTCATTTGTATATATGAATTATCTTCTTTATTTTAGAACATAAGCTCACTAACAGTAAGAACTTGGTAGGGAATTAGTAATTCTTTATTGAAAGAAAGGTCATAACTAAAGACATTAGAGCTAGGGGTACCTGGGGGGGTCAGTTGACTAAGCATGAGACTTCACATCAGGTCATGATCTTGTGGTTCATGGGTTCGAGCCCCACATCAGGCTCTGTGTTGACAGCTCAGAGCCTGGAGCCTGCTTCAGATTCTGTGTCTCCCTCTCTCTCTACCCCTTCCCCACTTGTGCTCTGTCTCTCTTAAAAATAAACTTTAAAAATTTTTTAAGTGATAAAGATATTGAAGCTAAATTTTGGAAGGAAAAATTTATAAATTCAATACCTGTTATACTTGTTTTCTATTAAAAATGTTAAATGTTTGTTTATTTTTGAGAAAGACAGAGACAGAGCATGAGTGAGGGAGGAGCAGAAAGAGAGGGAGACACATAATGTGAAGTAAGCTCCAGGCTCTGAGCTGTTCTCACAGAGCCTGATGTTGGGCTCGAACTCACAAACCATGAGATCATGATCTGAGCCGAAGTCAGGAGTTGGACATTTAACTGACTGAGGTCACCCAGGTGCCCCGAAACCTGTTATACTTGTGTCAAGTTTAATGATCTCTCAAGAAGCTCACAGGTGTGGGAAAGCAAGCTGGTGTGATAGATACATAGTAATGGGTAAGAGCTGTATCGTGCCATTGGGTTGATAAATTGCTACTTTTATTTTATCTCATTCTCAACTTTATTTCGTTTTCTTGTGATATGAAGATATGTGCCATCAAATCTATTCTCTACTTATGTACATTGTCACACTTAATGCTTGTGTCATTCACTGGTTTGTTTGTAATGCAACAAATAACTAGTGAGTGCTGCTGTGTGCGGGGCACTGCGTGGCCCCGGGAAGTAATCTGGGAATGACACACACCAGCCCCTGCCTTCCTAAAGCGTAGAGTGTTGAGAAAAGGACCAACAGCAAACAAGGTGCAAGTCCTTACATAAATTACAAATCCTGCACGTGCTCTAAAGAAATAAACCCGTTTGGGGCGCCTAAGTGGTTCAGTGACTCTTGATTACGGCTCAGGTCACAATCTCCCAGTTTATAGATCGCGCCTCAAGTTGGGCTCTGTGCTGACCGTGTGGAGCCTGCTTGGGCTTCTCTCTCTCTCCCTCTTTCTGCTCCTCCTGTCCTTGCCTGTGTGCACCCTCTCCTCGCGCACACTGTCTCTCAAAATAAATAAAGAACATTTTTAAAAAATCTTAAAAAAAATAAAAAAGCAAATTGGAGTTACTGATGGAGAATAAAAGCAGGAGAGCTCCTGCAGAATGATGAGATTACCTAAAAAGTAAATGAATTTTTAATTTGAAAACTTAAATAATAAAGGACATCTGGCATGAGACTCTTGATCTTGGGGTCATGAGTTCGAGCTCCACTTTGGGTGCAGAGATTACTGAGAAAAAATAATAAACTTAAAGAAAAAACAAGAAATCTTAAGTAATATATTCACATGGTTCAGAAAGAATTTAAATACAGAAAAGGTATTTAGTTAGCTTCCCACCAACTACCTTTTACTGATAACCTGTTTGTTATTTTAAAATTTTGGGGGACACCTGGGTGGCTCATCAGTTAAGCGTCCGTCTTTGGCTCAAGTCATGATCTTGTGGTTCATGGGTTTGAGCCCCGTGGCTGGCTCTGTGCTGACAGTTCAGAGCCTGGAGCCTGCTTCAGATTCTGTCTCCTTCTCTCTCTGCCCCTCCCCCACTTGAAGTCTGTCTCTCTCTCTCAGAAATAAATAAAAACATTTAAAAAATAAAATAACATTTCCCACCCCGTCCGTGTGTTATCTGTTCACTACCCTGTCATCTGTATGCCAGTTTCTGACATCTTCCTGGTGCGAATTGTGTAGCTAATGGCTCCTGATGATGCCCGCCTCCCGGTGTTCATGCCCGTCTGTGATCCCTCCGTTTCTGTGGGGCTGGACCCTGTGACTTGCTTCTGAATGCCCCCAATGTGGTGGGATGTCACTTCCATGATTAGACTACAAAAGTGACCTCTGTCCTGCTGACTCTAATTTATAATTGTTATAATTGTTATGACTCTAATTTATTTTTCTTATCTATTTGTGATATTCAGTATCTCCAGTAAAAATTTAAATAACAGTAGACATAGTGATTATCTTTGTTTTATTATTTTTTTTAATTAAAAAATTTTTAAACGTTTATTTATTTTTGAGAGACAGAGACAGACAGTGTGATCAGGGGAGGGGCAGAGAGAGGGAGACACAGAATCTGAAGCACAGAGCCTGTCTTTTTAAAAAAAATTTTAAATATTTATTTTTGAAAGAGAGAGAGCATGAGTGGGTAGGGTGGGGGAAGAGAGAGAATGAGGGAGACACAGAATCCTTAGCAGGCTCCAGGCTCTGAGCTGTCAGCACAGAGCCCAACGCGGGGCTCAATGCAAGAACCACAGGATCATGATCTGCGCCAAAGTTGACACTTAACCAACTGAGCCACCCAGGTGCCTCATCCTTATTCTTGACTGGAAATGATTCTTGTGATTTCCTTTAAGCATGTTAAGCATGTTACTTGTTTTGAGGCTGAAATGGCTGAAATTTTATTCTAGTATCAAGTCTACCCCTATTTTATTGACTTTTATTTAAACAAGGATGTTAACTTAAAAAAAATTTTTTTTAACGTTTTATTTATTTTTGAGAGAGACAGCATGAGCAGGGGAGGGTCAGAGAGAGAGAGGGAGACACAGAATCTGAAGACAGGCTCCAGGCTCTGAGCTAGCTGTCAGCACAGAGCCTGACGCGGGGCTCAAACCCACAACCGTGAGATCATGACCCAAGGTGAAGCCAGATGCTCAACCGAGTGAGCCCCCCAGGTGCCCCAAGAATGTTAACTTTTTAAAGTGCTATTGTAGCACCCAAAGACATGAATGTAATTATTTTTCCTTATATCTATAACCTGATAAATTATGTTGATAGATGTTTTAATGTTCGATCATTGCAAAGTGTTCACGTGAACCCCATTTGGTCATGTGTGTTTGGTTTTAGCAGGTGAATACTTTAATCTGGATCTTTGCATTGCTATTCATGAACAAAAATTGTAACTTTCTTTGGGGTCTTTGGTTTTAGTGTCAGTGTTATATTCTTTTCATAAAACTGATAGGGAAGTTTTCTCTCCACCTGCCCACTTCCCCCCATCTCCCTCCTCAAGCTCTGAGGCTGGTTGAACAACATCGGGATGATCTCCTTGAGCGATGGGTACAGCTCTTTAATGAAGCAGGTTGGGCCTTTCTGGTTTGTTTTGTTTTGTTGGCTAGGGATAGTCTTCAGCAAGTTCTCTGTTTCTTCTATGGAAATGTAGTCAGGTTTTCTGCTTCATCTGAGGTGAGATGTTGTATCTCAGAATATTATCCCTTTTCCTTAGGTTTTCATAATTATTTACACAGGGTTGAGCAGGGTGGTCTCTTACGATTCTTTTAACTTTCTTTTCCTGTGGTTACTTTTTCTTCTCATTGCTTACTCCGTGCTTCCGTACTTTGCCCCATTATCTATCACTTGATTCAGTTAGTAGTTTGTCCAACTTTCTCTTTAAAGAATTAGCTTTTGGATTTATTCTTTAATATTGTCTTTCTATTTTCTAACTCACTGACATCCTTCCTTCTGCTTTTCTTTTTGAGACACATGCTTAATTCATTTATTTCCATTTTCCTTTTGAATTGATTTCCATTGCCCTCTAAGCTCTTCTTTAAAATATTAAAAAAATTTTTTTTATTATTTATTTTTGAGAAAGAGAGAGCATGAGCAGGGGAGGGTCAGAGAGAGAGGGAGACACAGAATCCGAAGACAGGCTCCAGGCTCCAAGCTAGCTGTCAGCACACAGCCCGACTTGGGGCCCAATCCCATGAACCGTGAGATCATGACCTGAGTTGAAGTCAGACACTAAACCGACTGAGCCACCCAGGTGCCCCTCTAAGCTCTTCTTTAGATTCGGATAATGTCATGTTTCCATCATGGTTGATTTTAAGAAATATGACAACTTTCATTTGACAAAGAATTAATTACAAAAAAAGACCTTTAAATTTCCCAGGCACAGTGGAAACGTTTATTTTCTGCTTTTATAATAAATTTTTACAAAAATTCCTTACTTTTCTCCTCTTACTGCATTTATGATTAGAGAATGTTGTCTGTGCTGTTTCTACTTTTTAATAATTTATTGAGGCTTGGTTTATGACCTACCATATGGTTAGTTTTTGTGAATGTCTCAGCATCCGAAAAGAAGACGTTTATTTTGGGGGTATAAAGTTAGATCTGTATCAATCAGATCTGCCTTATTTATCACCTTATTTGAGAACTCTCTTTCTTTACTTTCCAAATTTGAATAAAAGCAGACCCAGTGTCTTTACACCAAGATTAGTAAGAAGTTCAGTATTATTATGGCCTATTTAAGGGTTACTGTCTGTGTAAGTTGGGGTCCAGCAAACAGCACAGATGACACACTCTAATTAGGAAATTTTACTGAAGGGGCTGGTGACAAAAGTGTGGACAAGGGTAAAGGAAACCATCACAGAGCTCCCCATGGCTGGCAGCAGCTGGGAGCCGTAACTCTCCCCAGGCAAGAAGTAACAAGACCAGAGGGAGGCGATAGTTTCTGGAACCAGGGGAGGGTGGCTATGAGAGAGGGCTGCAAAAGTGGCCTTTGATAGAAGAACACAGTCTATTTAACCTACAGCCCAACAAGCAGGGAGTCAGGGAAATAAATACCCCTCCTTCCTTTTCCTGTCTCCAGTCTTCTGCCCGTGCCCCTCACTGGCTGAACCGAAGAGGAAATCAGAAAGCAAAGAAGCCCAGTGATACAGCCCACGAAGGGCAGCTTCCTGGGGCACAGAGTAGGAAAAAAGATGTGGATTGGCTTTCACCATGTCTGACCTACAACTAATTCCCTTTTGGCTTGAAACCCGAAAGTTAATTAGTTTCCCACTCCTCTTCCCAAAGCACTAGAAAGCCTCAATATTGTTTTGAGAGTGGGGAAAATTCTTTTCAGAGAGAAAGACACAGCGCTGGGTAATTTGCCAATACCCTGTAGGCTTATCCTCAGTATTATTGTTATTACTGGCCAGACACTCCTGACCTTCGTCAGAAACTAGAGGATTGGGAAGGGCAAAAAACAGAAGTTCTCTGAGCTCTAAAACCAAGTGGTGCTCAAGAGAATAGAAAGCCTTATTTTAAAATTCAGTTTAAACTAGACACAAGGCTCATCGGATACAGTGTTGTGTCCTTTCTCTACATAATGCTGCATAGGCGAGGGAAGATTCCCTGAAGGAATGAAAGATCTATTGCCTCCAGTTAGAGAATAACCTTGATAAAAGTCCCACTGGAGAAATAAATAGACCCACGAATCTTGGACGACACAAAGTTCGCACACGTTAAGTCAGGATATCGTTGGCATATTTGACCTGCAGAAGAAGTTTCATGCCAAAAGGCCAAGTGTCAGTTTTTATTCTGGTGATACATTTTCTTCAGAATGTCAAGGTTGTTGTGAGATGGTCTCATTTAAAATACTGGAAACATTTTCCACAGAAGCAGGTGGTCCTGTTTCTAATCTAGGCAGGGGTGTTTTTTTTTTTTTTCCATGAAGCCATAGAACATTACCCTAGTCAACTGAGCAGAAAGTCAGTGAAGTGTCTCTCATAAGGGAATTTTGGTTTAAGAGCTTCAAGCCAAATGAACTCCTCCAAAGCCCTTCTGAAGTGAGAAGTGCTGCATGTGACTTCTGTGCTTCCTGAAGGGCAAATATAAAGCCATCGCACCTGTCACAGTTTAGAGGGAGGAGGTCCGCACTGGCCACCAAGCAGTCATCTGGTCAACGCCCCATCTGCTGGTCTGGAAGACCGACAGCTGTGGTTTTAAGAAGCAACTTCCACAATTACACAGAAAACGCTCTTGGGCAAAGGGGCTGTGATTTCTACTGCCCAAAAAAATGTTTTTCCCTTAATTAATTCTTAATAATTGTTGAATTATCATTTTACATGGGTAATATGGCCCTTTGTAGGTTTTCCGACAATCTCCATACGGTGTGTATTCACCTAGAGCAGTTTCCCCAAATGTGGCCCCTTAGCACCTGCCTAAAAATTACCTGGTGGTGCCGCAGGGGATCTGTGCAGGTAGCCGAGGCTGGGCTGAGGTGTGTGCATATTGACAGGCTCCTGGAGTAACGTTTGTGCACAGCAAGGGATTTGATTCTGTTCCTGTCTTAAATATTTCTGACCAAATCATGAGGCTTGGGAGACCCTGGCACAGCGTGCAACTTTGTCATTTACCCGCTGTGTGAACCTGGAGGAAAAACACTCTCTGAGCCAGAGTTTCTTCATCTGTAACTTGGGGGAGATACAGCCTCGATTATACAGTAAACTGAAAAGATTAGAGGAGAGATTGGCAGGACGTTGTGGACTGCCAGACCTGAAATCAGTGATAATTGATTAGTTATAAAGATGAGAGAGTGTGTAGGTGGAGCAGATTGGTGTAAGAATTTGGAGAAGGTCTGGGATAACCTTGTGCTAGGGGAATCTGGACAGAGATTCATGGAAGAGATGGTGTTGCAGGGGCACACTCAAGAATGGGTAAGGATCTCCACAGCCATAAAGGGGCTCATTACAAAGAGGCGAAAGCAGAAATGTGCACACCATCGTTTTCAGAGTCTTATTTGACTAGACCTGGGCTTCTCTACCTCCCTGCACACCAGGATCACTTGGGCAGTCTTTGAAAATACAGAGGGGGTGCCTGGGTGGCTCAGTCGGTTAAGCGTCCGGCTTCGGCTCAGGTCATGATCTCATGTTCGTGGGTTCAAGCCCCGTGTCGGGCTCTGTGCTGACAGCTAGCTCAGAGACTGGAGCCTGCTTCAGATTCTGTATCTCCCTCTCTCTTTGACTCTCCCCTGCTTGCACTGTCTCTCTCTCTGTCTCTCAAAAAAAAAAAAAAACATTAAAAAAAAAAGAAAATACAGAGGTCTGATGGGGCATCTGGATGGCTCCGTCAGTTACGCATCTGGCTTCAGCTCGGGTCATGATCTTGCAATTCATGGGTTTGAGCCCTGCATCGGGCTCTGTGCAGACAGCTCAGAGCCTGGAGCCTGCTTCAGATTCTGTTTCCTTCTCTCTCTGCGACCCCCCCTCCCCGCCACCGCCCGCTTCACCTCGTATTGTCCTGTTTCTGGGAATGCAAATGCGTACAGTCACTCTGGAAAACAGTGGCAGTTTCTCAAAAAATTAAAAATAGAACGACCCTATGATCCAAGAATCACAGTACTGGGTCTTTACCCAAAGAATACAAGAAGGCTAATTCAGAGGGACAGATGCACTCCAGTGTTTATAGCAGCATTATCTACAATAGCCAAACCATGGAAGCAGTGCAAGTGTCCATCCAGTTGATGTATGGATAAGGAAGATGTTGGACATGGACATACATCGTGGAATATTACTCAGCTATAAAAAGAATGAAATCTTGCCATTTGCAACAAGAGGGTTGGAGCTAGAAAGTATTACGCTAAGTGAAACAGGTTACTCAGAGAAAGACAAATGCCTGTTTTATGAAGGTCAACCTTTTGCTTATGGGGTAACATCCATGGGTCATAAACATATATAGGCCTTTGGCAGCTGTTGGTCTCCTACAGTTTACTGAATGACAAAAAGAAATTACAAGTTACTGTCACCCCCCTGGTCCTGAGCACCGTGAGTTACACTGTCACTATTCTCCAATGCTGAGTGCTATGGAAGCAGGGAGGGGACTGTTCTTTTTTTTTCTTTTATAGTTTATTGTCAGGTTGGTTTCCGTGTAACACCCAGTGCTCATCCCGACAAGTTGCCTCCTCCATGCCCATCACCCCCCTTCCCCTCTCCCCCTGCCTCATCAGCCCTCAGTTTGTTCTCAATATTCAACAGTCTCTCATGGTTTGCCTCCCTCCCGGGAGAGGACTTTACAGTAGTTCTCTGGCACAGACAATATCTTAACCATTTCTTTCTTTTGGAGCCACATTGTCCAATATGGTAGCTGCCAACTACATATGGTTATTAAAATTAAAACAAAATAAAACTTAAAAATTCAATTCCTCAGTTGGACCGGTCACATTTCAAGTGCTCTGTAGACACATGTGGCTAGCGGTGGCTACCGTATTTACATTCGCGAGTGCAGGACATTTATATCGTCACAGAAGGTTCTGCTGGACAGCACTGGCGGAGGAAACCTCAGCCTTCGGTGAAAATCTACAGTAAAGCTGGATGCCACAGTCCTGGGAGTACTTCTTTGGAAGCCCGTCTTGAGGGATGAAAATACTTAGGAAGGCATCCTTACCCTACCCCGTGCCTGTTGTACCTCCCCCCGCCCGGCCTCGCCCCTGCTTTGGTAAGCGCTCTCTCCTCTGCAGCGAAGCTTGTTTGTGACCGCACTTGGGTGTCAGCCGGAATCTGGGCGCGGGGTTTGCGGCACCACCACCCCATGCGGCGGAGCACTCCGAGGGGACACGTGCGACACACTAGCGCGTCAGATGGGTTTTCGGAGCAGAATCCCTGGATAGCGGGTTCGGCTATTCTTATTAAATGCCTTCTGTTTATTTTCCGAAGATATGTTGACACCACGAATCAGGAGGGCTCGGGGGACCTGTGGGAAATGGTTCCATAAGAAATTAGGTAAAAGGAAAACAATGCAGACCTTGGAACTTTCCTTCGAGACGACGAGTCATGACAAAAAGTAAGCTGGAGCTGGAGGAAAGGAGGAGAAGCTGTGGAGAAGTGGTGGAGCTCGAGCTCCTACCCGGGGCCTCCTCGCATGTGACTCTGTGGCGCTGGCCGGCGTCCTGAGTCGCCTCTTTAGATTACAAACTCACTGGGGAATGGCCGTGTTCACTTTGCTAGGTGTCTTGCATCTGCTCACCAGTGGTGCTCACTTAATATAAACTAGTACAGTGTGGGGAATTATAAAAGTTGTTGCAGTTAAAAGCGGTGAGATTTGCTGCCTCCTAGACAGGACCACCAGGGTGAGGGGGTGGGTAGGCTGGTGACCATCACTGTCTAGGTTTTGGCCTCAGGCTTGCAGGTCCGGAAACTCCATCTTGACCAGAAGGCCAGAGTTCATCAGAGGCAGTGGACTGAGTCTCAGTACCCAAGGTCATAGGAGACTGATCAAGTCCCCTCTTGTTTCTGTCTAATGGAAGACTTTTCTTTCTAGAGACTGAACTTCAACCAAAAATATTTGTTATATGTTCTTACTTGTATTTCCAGATACTCCCTTGTCAGAATTGAGTTCTTAGGAGGTAGAGTTAGTCTTCAAAAGATTCTTATGGAATCCCGAGATGTGTGGCCCGTGATGGCCTGGGAATCACGGCTGTGCTACAGACTGACAAAATGTTCATGGGTCACATTGCTCTGGTGATTGGCATGTCAAAGTCTTCTCTGCTTTTTCCTCTCGAACAATGGCTCATACGTGTTCCTAGCTTTATCCTGTTCTAGGCTCCCAAAGACCATTCCCTTTCTATCATGTGGTTTTCCTCAGATGTAGTTCACTTCCGTTTTTTCTTTTTGAAGTTTATTTATTTATTTTGAGAGAGACAGTGACAGCTCAAATGGGGGCAGGGGCAGAGAAGAGAGAGGAGAGAGGTAGAAAGTGGGGGGAGAGAGTCCCAAACAGGTTTTGCACTGTTAGCACAGAGCCCAATGCAGGGCTCGAACCCATGAACCACAAGATCATGACCAGAGCTGAAACCAAGAGTCAGGCACTCAACTGACTGAGCCACCCCGGCGCCCCCATCACCTCTGGTTAAGTAGGGGCATTTATATAAAACATAGTGTGCACTGACCTACTGTTGTGCATAATGAAGATTGAACTAAAATGGAAATAGAAATGGATAAGAAGATGTGGTACACACATATGCGCACACACACACACACACACATACACACATGCACACTGAAATATTATTTGGCTGTCAAAAAGAATGAAATCTTGCCATTTGCAATGACGTGGATGGTGTTCGAGTGTATTATGCTAAGTGAAATAAGTTAGTCAGAGAAAGACAAATACTATAAGTTTTCACTCATATGTGGAATTTAAAAATAAAACATGAACATAGGAGAAGGGAAGGAAAAATAAAATAAAAACACAGAGGGAGGCAAACCATAAGAGACTCTTAGTTATAGAGAACAAAGGGGAGGGGAGGGGGTCAGGGACGGACTAAATGAATGATCAGTATTAAGGAGGGCAGCTGGTGGGATGAGCACTGGTGTTATGTAAGTGATGAATCACTAAATTCTACTCCTAAAACCACTACCATACTGTATGCTCACTAACTTCAATTTAAATAAAATCTTGGAAGAATAAAAAAGATTAAAGCACCTAGCTTTAAAAAGTATTGTGTGAGAGAGGAGCCTGGGTGACTCAGTCAGTTAAGTGTCCAACTTTGGCTCAGGTCATGATCTTACGATCCGTGAGTTTGAGCCCCACGTCAGGCTCTGTGCTGACCGTCCAGAGCCTGGAGCCTGCTTCGGATCTGTGTCTCCCTCTCTCTCTGCCCCTCCCCCCTCTCTTTCTCTCTCTCAAAAATAAATAAGCATTAAAATTTTTTCAAAAAAATATTAAAAGCATTGTATGGGAAATAAAAGCAGATGAACAAATGTGGATATCAAAAAAATAATAAATATAAATGTATCTCCACGATCTGCCCCTAGTTTGCATTTAGCACTCAAACCGTCACCATCTTTTGTTCAATATCAAAAGGGCTCAATCACTGCAAGAAATGCTTCCTCTTCTTTGATGTTCTGTTCAAGTTACACTTGACATCACTGCCCTTTCTACTGTGAAAGGTCGCAGAAAATGGGACTAATACTGATGGTGGAATCAGATTGTCTTGGATTCTTATGGAACATCACCTTTCGGCATCGCCCGCCTGGGAAAATGAGGGTCACGACAGGACCTTCCTCACAGGGCTGTGGCCAGGACTCACGGACCTGACGCACATAAACTGCTTAGCACTCTTCTTGGCAATACACTCAGCAAGTGTGAGCTTTTCCCCTCTCCTTCCACCTTCTCATTTTCTCTCTTTTTTTCTTTCCCTGCCCTCTCTCAACATCCTGATTAACTATTTTATTATACAATTTTTTTCACTGTGAGCTAAACAGCATAGTGCTTGAACATGTCAACGTTGCAAAAGATTGTCACCGAATAGATGTGTTCTGTCTCTTTTTCCTGCCTGTTGTTATTCTAGGAGTATTTCATTGGCATCACTGTCCACATACTCAGTGCCTCGCTCTAAATTCCACCCCACCTGCACCCCCGATTCCGCCATATGCTCTTGTTACGTGATGTCTAAAGTGGTCACAACGGACTCTTCACAGATGTATGGGATTTTCATAGTAAGCATCTCATCTAAATATCTAAGCTAAGGCGGGCCCCTGCCACTGAAAAGCCTTTGTGATATCTTCTTCTATGATTATAAGGCTCAGTGCTCAGGGAAAGCGACTCATTTCAATAAAATTACAAATGCAGGATAAGTAGCAAAGTGCATCTGCCATTGGGGAGAATAATTAAGCTCCAAAGCATATGCTGTTTAGGACAGTGCTCTACAAAAATATGTCATTACTCCCTTCCATTACTATGGATAATTAAGTGTTAATTGGTACTTAAAACACAATGAACTTTATGCATGGGAAATAGAAATTAATATTTTGTTATTCCTGCCTTTGTTGCTTACAGGACTAAAAGTCTTCTGACTGTAGGTTCAGCTAACCCAGGTTCTGAACCCATGAAAACCTCATGCGGCCAAACAGTGGGAGTCTGAAGCCCCCCGAGATGGGTGGGATCGGTATCCTGACCCCTGTCACACAGCACACCAGTGTTTCCATAGAGTGGGGCACACAAGTGAAAAGTAGCAAGACAAGGAGAAACAGCATTCTTAAATCACTAAGATCAAGGAAATGTAACTGGTGCTGCTCTGCCTAGGGTAAGGGTCATTATCAAGAGTCCTGGGCCAAGAGGAAGACTGTGGGGGATCTTAGTTATCTGGTAGAGATCAGAATCATACAGGTTGGATGATCCTTGCAAAATGGTGTGAGATAATGAAACCAGGGGGCAGCCCCAGCAAAGAGGCTGGCAGGTAAGGGAGAGCCTAGAGTCCCCCCCTCCACCCCCAGCTGAGCTGAGGTGCTGAGCCAGGCTCCGGTCCTAGAGTCCAGCTCCAGTTTTACCCCAGTAGAGGAAAACCAGAAACCTCAGAAGTCTAGTCATGCAGACAGAACACAGCGAGTGGGGATGTGAAATGCAAAACACCCATTGTGCCCGATTCACCCCCAAGAGCACCAAATGCTGGGTGAAAAGTCACTGCCTAATTCCCTAGTACCTGAAGCTCTCCCAGTATCCTGCTAATTTAGACTTTAGTGTAAAGATTGGGTGGAAGTGAACTTGTCAGGTGGCAGCCCTCTGGGGCTCATGGTCGTCAGAACACAGCAGACAGAGGGAGAGTGAGTATTTTCAAAGCAATTCTACGAAGACATTAGACAATAGTGAAAGAGTTCATCATGGTGACATCGCTCACCTTAAAAATCAATTATTAATCAAGAATCAATGAAGTAAAGTGAAACACATCGGCATTTAACTCACGAGGGCCAGGTGGGTGATGTGATTTTGGACCACATGGTCTCTAAGTAGAAGTCAGCTGCTTTGGTGCTCAACCAGAGGACAGTCATCTGCCTGTTTCTAGACAAGCACTGCCAGGGTGGACTCATTGGGAAATGGGTCTCTTAGTCTCCTGTGTGCCTCGTAAATGCGGATGTGATGAATATACCCAGCGTCCATGCCATAAAGATTGGAGAGGAAAGAATGGTTTAGTGTTGTTAGACCTTTCCCTCCTGAAGCGAGTCACCAAGAGTGAAACCCACGGACACGAACGGAGATGGTGAATGGGTTTTATTTTAGTTCGTCCGAACAGCCCCTCCTGAGCGTTGGCAGATCCTCAGGAGAGAGCCCCACCGATCGGAAGCTTAGGGGTTATATAGGTCATAGCAAAGCAGAAAAGGTCATCACTGAGGTAACCAATCATAGTTTACAGCATTACATGGGGTTCAATCACGTTCTGACACACAACTGTAAGATTTGGCAGAGACCTATCAATTTTAAGTTCTTTGTCTCAGGAGAGATTTGAAGTGACCAGTCATAGGTCCGAAGGGGAGGTGAAGCAGGTGCACAGAAGCGAGAACTTTGCGGTTAAAGGGTGGGATCTTGCAACCGTATCTTGAAAAACAACTTAACCTTTAAGTTATAATTTATGGGTTACATTTTAGGACTTCCAGAGCCTGATTGGCCACCCCTTAATTGTTGAAGCAGAAAAGGGTTGGAGAGTGAAACAATGGTTGGTATTTTTCCATTAGGGTCAGCTTGACCCGAGGAGATAGGGTCTTACAGTGTGGCATCAGGTAATGGACAAGGATATGAATAAGTCTGAAAAGATTATTGCTGACGTGCACTGAGCACTTGCAGTTTTGACACGTTGTTCTTTTTTGTTTGTTTATTGTTGAGAGAGCCTGACCGGGGAAGGTGCAGAGAGAGAGGGAGACAGAGGATCCGAAGCCGGCTCTGTCCTGATAGAACAGAGCCTGACATTGGGCTTGAACTCACTAACCATGAGATCATGACCTGAGCTGAAGTTGGACGCTCAACGAACTGAGCCCCCCAGATACCTCTTGACATTTTGTTCTAAGGTTTAACTTCTTTTATGTTCCAGCCCATTTAATTCTCACTGAAGTTCTATGAGGTATATATTATCATTATTCCCATTTCACAGGTGATACAAACTGACACACCTAGTCAGTGGCAGGACTCATATCTAACCCAGGAAACTGGCTTCAGAACCTGAATATTTAGCAGCCAACTAATTCTCTTAAATTATTACAGTCATGGCTGGAGGACAGGGAGTTTTCTCTGTGTTATTGACTTCAGCATATTGTTAGAAATGACTCTTGGCCTTTCCTTCAACTCCACCTTCTTCTGAGGATAGGCAGACTTAGGCTGAAGAAGAATTAAGATCTTCACGGCAGAGTGGCCATATGACATATCATTCAAACTGGGACACTTCCCAAAGTCAAAGGCTATTAATAACGTCACGAGGAAAAGTGGGACATAAGGCCATCCTGCTCACAAGGTAAGTTTCAACTTTCATGACCTGGAGAATGTTGGTGAAGTTGTAGACACCTGAACCCATCACACACAAATGCATGTATACTACTATGTATGGTTGTTTTCTCTAGACGCGATGCCTGTATTTCATGGGCAATTTGAAGGATTTTCAAGGATAATTTTGGCTGTGCCTGCCTTACCCACAGGTGATAGAATTTAACCCCTACAAAGAAACCACCCGTACAGAAAGGTGAAGGATTTTTCAAACAAAGTCTCTTATCTAGCAGGTTAGCCAACTTGTAGAGAGATGTTTTTGAGAGACTCTGTATGAACTGATAGCTTTTGATTTTCTGCAAGAATTAATACGGATTCCAAATAAAGGAGGTTTGCAAAGAGTGTTTTAAAATGGCAAGTAAAGTAATACACTTTTAAAATATAAATTTATCCCTTCCCTGAATTTGCTGAGCTGCCCTGTGAAAGATACTTTGCTAGATGCTGGAGAGACAGTAGGAAACAAATTGTCCCTCCCCCCCCCAAAAATCCAAACCAAACCAAACCCCCCAAGATGAGTGGAGACAGTTGCAGGTGAAGACAAGAGCCATGTTGGAAATAAAATAGAGGGTGTGATGGAGTAACTGGGGAGCTGTGTCAGGACAGGGGAATTCGGCTGTGTGTCAGGGAAGGCTTCCTCGAGGAAGGGATATTGGATCTGAGACATCAATGACAAAAAGTTGCCAATTACGTGAGTTCCTGGTAGAGGCAACAGCAGGTGCAAAGGCCTGGTCTCTTGGGCAGGAGTGGGAGGTGTAAGGGATGCGGGGACCGCAGCTTCAGCATCCTGCGCATCTCTGTCACTCAGAAACCAGATTTCCACCTCTGTTGTCCCTTGAGCCCTGGCGGTGTTGATTGCGGACCAGGACTGATAATGTCTGCATTGGGCAGGCGGCTGGCCTCCCTGGGCGGCGGGCTCAGGGTAGAGCGGCCTCGAAGGGCGAAGCAGGTGCAGGAGGCTGGGGCGTGTGAGCCCTGGGCAGGCGGGGGGCGGCGGGGTGCAGCCCCGAGCTTGCCCATCACACCATGAGGTGGCCCGTGGCGCAGGGGAACAGGACTGGCAGTAAAGGCGCATCCAAACATTCGTCTTTCGTTTCCTGCTAAGCCCACTTCCTGGGATTCTTTCCTGAGAAGGTCTGTTTCTTCTTTCTCAACCACAAAATGACCTATGAATGACGGACAGAGATGCGAGCTCATTCTGTAAATCATACCTGCGTGTTTAGAGAATATTCCGTGGCAGGCTCTCTTGGATGCCTTTGGGACCTGGTAGCAGGTGCGGCAGCCCTGCCCTCATCCCGGCCTTGGCTGGTGAATCCTGACCTGAGATGCACCAGCTGTACCGGGTGCAGCCTCCCTGATTGGGAGAATCTTGGGTTGTAACCTAGTCTGGAGTTTAAAAGATGGAATTCACAGCCTAGAACTCGGAAAACCACAGGACACCTTGTAAAATCTGAACTTATTTAGATAAACCCAGCTGCCTATCAGACCTCTGCCCTTAGATATGCGTGTTCCAGATATCCCGGAGTTAGCCAGAGGCATACGGGCGAGGGAGACGGCTTACCCCAGTCATCCGCAATCCACCTAGGTGGGCAGCTGAGTTAAGCACAACGCCGGACCTCTTGTGCAAAGAACTAGTTCTTGGAGATGTGAAAAAGACAAAGAAGGAGGCCCCAGGCCAGGAGTAGAGTCAGTCATCACTGTGCCATTCAAAGAGGCAGGATTCTCCCAAAGTGGCTACATTAGAAAAAGGGATCGTTCTAATTGGCTTCTGGCTACTTTGTTACCTGTGGGTGGTCAGTTCACCTCCCTCCCCGGGAAAGTGTCATGTTCTCTGGCACGTCTGTACATTTCATTACACTGTGCTCTCTGCCCTGAAGTCGCACCCACCTCATGCCCTGTCACTGACCTGAGAGCATCCCTGCTCCCTCCCCCCCCACCTACAGTCTTGATCATCCCTGAGGGTTCCTCTAGCAGAGCAACCACATGCCTTGAAATCTCCTGACAAAAACAAAAAGAAAACAAAACAACACGTGTTTATGGTAGGCATTGTTGTAGGCACTGAAAAAAGAGTGAACTAAAATCTCTGCTCTAATAAAACCTATTTTGGATGGGGGAAAACAGGCCGTAAATGAATGAATAAATTCCTGTAATAGGATACTGTGCTGCTGTGAAAAGGAAATCAGGAAGAGATAACGTAGCTTGCTATATGGTCTCTAGGATGTATAACATGTCTAGGAAAATTCTGGACTTGTTGGATCACTTCTGTGTGATGTCACTTAACTTGTTTCTCTAGCGCCTGTGTTTTCAGTAAACTAGTTAGATCTAGAAGTTGGATTGAATTCACGGGTTTGTTTGTTTTTTTGGCAAAAATGCCTTGTCAGCAATGTGCTTCCTAGCAGGGAGGGATATATCGGGACAGTTTATATCAGGATTGTTTATGGTGGAAAATTTATCATTGTAGTTTTGTATAATAACATATTTTGAAAAGAGAAGGAAACATGGGCAAGCAAGGAAACTCGCAGTATATAATTAACACATATTGGTGATAATGAAGTTTATAAATGCTAAGAAAGAGCTTTTTTGAAGCCAAAGAGGTATAATATAAGGGTAACACAAAAACATCCTACAAATAACTTCTTAAGATTTAGAAAATTCAAGTGTATTTATGGATGTGTGTTTAGAGACGATGGAGAGAGGATGTCCAGAAGGCTTGGTTTCAATGGGAATGAGAGGGTTGGGCTAATAGATTATCCAAGTCCAGATGCACATGTAGATACTAAGAACCGTGGACTCTGAAATCAGCAAC